>JBBPQV010000363.1:0-23480 GCA_038092675.1 Boletus rufocinnamomeus
GCACGTTCCACCCATTACGGGTGTGTCGGGAATGAGACATGTGAGTTGGTGAGAGACGTCGACGCTGGTGCGTTTTTGTTTGTTCGACGCGATGGACATGGTCTGATGAGTGTTGATGTCGGGGTGTGTCAAGAGTCTTGTGCAGGGGTTTCTTTCGTCTGTTTTCTTGTTGATTTTTTTGTTTTGGCTAGGGAGGAGGGGGGAGTGGGTAATACTAATTTGATGAGCTACGTCTGTCCATGGTGTCCTTTTTTCTTTTTTTCTTTTTTGCACTGCTGCCCCTCTTTCTTTAGCTTGCTCTCGTATCGTGATGACTGTCTCCTTCGTTTTTTTCCTTCTGTATGTAGTACATGTGTTTTCGTTTCCCGTAGTTCTTTGTCTCGTTGAACCCTCTCATACGTCGGAATCTCTTGAGTTGTACAAAGGTGTGATAGGGGTGGATCCAAACAAAGACAAACAACGCGTCCGCGGTGTATACATTGCATGTCATCACGTGGTCGCGTGCTCCTCATCCACATCGATGAGATTTGAATGGCTTGTGTTGTTGCAGTTCGTCCGCAGTGCAGCGTTGCACAGTTTCCTCTTGAACGGTTACTCGGAAGCTCTTTTGCTCCTCCGTTTGAGCCAAACCCAACCCTGATGACCCCAAACGGTCGTTCCCGCGGCGCCGATCCACCGACGACCGCGACAGCGGAACAAGACACGTCGACGTTTCCTTCGATCAGGATTACGGGTGCGACACCCCGAAAGACATCCATCGCACAACCCCTTGCCGGATTATCCACCCCCACCTCGACCCTCACTCCCGATACCCAAACGCCCGCGAGCTCAGGAAAAGGTACCGACTCGCCCTACCGTCTGCTCTACCGCGGTGCACTCTCCCTACCCGATTCCTACCTCCAACTCGACGGACTCGCGTTTTCAGCAAGGCTTCCGAATCGACATGCACATGCGTCCGCGGTGCAAGATTCGCCGTCTTGTTCGCTTGCTCGGTCCGAGTCGTTTGCGAGGGAGTTGATGTATAATCCGCTGGCGTTGGCGTTGGAGAGTATGCGTGGACGTCAGTCGCTTCGGTTCAAGGGTACTGTTTGTCTGCAGGACGTGTGGATGGATGATACGGGGGACGTTTACATGTGTGTTGGCGTGCCCGTGCCTTTTCACGGTTTGGTGTGTGATGAGATACTGACGTTTCGCTCGTGGGCTTGTGGTTAGGGATATACATCCGTTTGCGACATTGACCAGGATCTACTTTGAAAACGTATTGTGTCTATCTCCTCTCGTCGCTCCCCCGCACGACACGTCCGGCCCAAAGAGAACGGAAGTCGGTGTTCGCGTATCTCTAGGGGACACCGGTACGTTTTTCCATCTCCATACCAGAGAACCTACCCGTTCAAGGAGACGATCACGCCTCGTTTCATAGATGGACCCGAAACGACCGACATCGTTATTTATGGAGAGACCAGCCCGTTGCTGCATCCTCCTCCCCTGCAACTCTCGCCCGCTGCGATGTCCACGTCTGCGGGACCACCACCGCTCAGCGTGAGGGTTGCACGGATCACGTCTGCTCCGCGTGCACCGCGTCCGGACGATCCTACGCCTCGTCAACCACCTGCGCATTTATTTGGTGACACTACGCTCGGCGATCTTGGCGCGAATAAACGCATCGTACCGCGACCTGCCGGGCCAGAGAGGGGCAAAGGGAAGGAAAGGGAAAAGGAAAAGGTGGAAGATCAGGTTCTGCGTCGTGCGAGGGAAGTGATGCTACACCTTCCTCGATCCAAGGTTCCTACGAACGGGAGTTCCAAGGCAAAGGACAAGCGCGTGCGGGACGACGCACGTCAACCAAGTCCGCGAGACGTTGTTTTCAAGGTGCCAGAGCTCCCTGCCAAGGCTCGTCGGAAGCAAGGGGATGTAGGGACGGACGTGTTTGGCGCTATCGAGCCTCCTCGGCCTCAGTCTGCCAATGGAAAAGGCAAGGGTAAAACAGCCGTCGCGGATCAGGAGGACGGCGGGATTGGCAATGCGATCGAGGGTGCGAACAAGCTCGTGCGTGTTTTGGCCATTTGGCGTGCTTCATGTTTCGACGTATCCCGACGCGCATTTAGGTACTGAAGAGGTTGGCCGTCCGCCATCTTTCCGATGCAGGGATATCCCGGTCACATTCCGAATTCAAGGACATTTTCGGTTTTGTTTACCGTGGGGCCGCGTTTGCGCTTGTAAGTGTTCACGGCCTGATGGTTGCATGCATTGAACTGGAAATGCAGCGTTCGCAGCTGAAAACGTTGCATATAAACGCACAGGCAGCGGAAGCATACATTGAAGCACACGTGAAGATGTATGTGCTGACTCCAGGTGGTGCTCACGACACGTCTGGATTACGAAAAAGGACTTTATCGAATACCATGGACGTCGATGACGTCGGAGGGTGACGTGGACCGTGAGGGGACACATTGCCAAGCATCCCTCTGCCACAATTCTGCGCCGCACGCCCGTCTCTGGCGTGGGTTCACGCAGGCTCCCATCTTACTTACATTGCGTCCCCCAAGCTTGACATGACGGTGGCGTCATTGTGGACCGCGGAGCGGCGTCATGGGCATTGTAGACATTACCATCCATGTGCACGACTGGTTGCGCTCGACGCGCAACGTCTAATGATCATGTTGCTTTTTTCGTTTCCAGCTTGGGCCAGGCGGTTGTGGTGTTGCTCGGACCACCTGTCGTCGACACGTGTACGCCTGTGAAGCTTGCTTGCTGTCGTGCGCTCGAGGCCGAGGGACCTTGGGCTACGGTGCGAGGAACGATGTCCCTCTAAGGGAATGAAGTGAGATGAAGGCCTGGGAACGACCACGGGAGGAGAATGCTCGACTTAAACTGTGGTCCACGCCGCGGTTAAAGTTGGTGGACGCCACGTCCTTGCCGCGCGGTCAAACCATGAGTCGACAGCGTTGACCTTCGTGTCGTCAAAGGGTTTACACGCCACCCACTGATCTGAGGGGGCTACAATGGGTCCTGGACGGTAGGGTACCAAGTCCACTCGCTGAAAAGTTGGTAATGGCGTCTCCAGTCGATTGAACGAGAAGTAGCTAAGTACACAGTGAGAATCTGTCCGTAATGATGTCCATGTAAGGCCGTATTATACACTCGTGACTCCAGACGAGACCTGATAGCGAAAATGTGGAACCACGGAAAACCGAGAACGACAAGGAAAGAACCCCAGAGAAGACCGGCTTCCCGCAATCCTCCGTTACAAAATAATTAACAACACGATTATGACCAACGACCCATCGGTTTGGATGCGAGTATAGATACTTTTTTTCGTTGCTCTTGGTTCCGCTGTGGAAATGAAGAGGGCCGTGTGCTTAGTGGACCGCCCGCCTGCGACGGCGTGCTTCGGGATAGACCTCTTGAACGACTTCTTTGAATGCGAGGTCTTGTTCGTATTGTTCGCGCGTCTGCGTGACGATAACCTGCAGGACCGGCTGGGTCGCGACCATTGCCCGCTCCATCTGTATATCATCGACCTCCCTCTCAAAAGCACTGGGACGGAAACAATTCAACGCTTGGAACACGGGGGTGTTTGGGCGGGAGAGTGGGCTTGTCGGGCGTGAGACCATCGGACTCGAAGGTCTGGAGAACATGCCTCTGATGGAGGTGTGAGTGGCAGGACGGATGATGGTGCGGGTGATGATGAGGTCCTCGCGGTCGAATGTATCCACTTGACGCGTTTCTGGGGAGGAGGAACTTGAAGGGGACGTCTCCAAACCGCTGTCAACATCGGGCGAAGATGTGGTAAAGTATGTGGACGAGGAGGTGGATGACGACGTTGTTGTTGTGGATTCAGAAGTGGACGAGGAGGAGACAGACTGTGCGAGGGCGGAACTGATGGAGTCTCTGTGAGGGTAGACTTCTAAAGGCACGAGGACCAATTCGTGGTCGCTCCAGACGCCGCCGACGACGCCGCTTGAAGGAGGTTCTGGTTGGGACAGTCGTCGAATAATCTGGCCCATGTCCTTTTTGGTCAAAGTTGTAGGGAGGTTAGAAGGAGTCTTCTGAGAGAAGGAATGAGCCGCGAGGCAATAGGTGGTAGTGGTGAGAACCAACCTTGCGGCGCATGGGATCAAACCGCTGAGCATCCATGGGTAGATAACGTGCAAGAGCCATGATCAAAGATAAGGGAAGATAGGGCGGAGGAGATGTGTAAGATAGAAGACGAGAAGAGCGGAACTGAAGGAGCTGTGTTTATAAGGAGAAAGCGTATCCATGACCAAACTCGTGGTGTGGACGTTGTGGACGAGTGTCGCTTTGAGACCATGTCATTGATGCACTAAAGTGTCTATTGTGACGCTTAACGCCACCACAATCGTTGCTTTGTCTCCAATGCCACCTCCCGCTTTGACGCCATCGCGCCTCCACAGGACCACAAATTGAACGGGACTCGCAACGTATATATAGCAAGGTCCGCCTGGAAGGGAGATTATCTGTCCAGTAAGACACAACCGTCATAACACACCTTTTTAATTATTAGGCGATGCAGAAACAGGTGAGCGGGGAATACACATCTGAGACGACCTGTAGGGAAGCACGTGCTGATCGTGGGTCCAGATCCCGCGGGCGCGATCAATGAATGATTTTCACCAAGGACCCAGATCCGCAAATATCGGGCGGGACAGCGCGGAACCCAGCACTTTCGTCATTCAGACTGCGCGCAGAGTCGCCGTGCCGTGGCAGAAGGGTGTCTTGATATCAGTAAGATTGTCCCGCACAAAATTTCCGTTCACGTTACCTATCGCATGCCAGGTTCCTCCAAGGAATTCGGCCATCAAGCACCCCCCTCTACACGAGGCAAGGGGCAGGTCCTGATAAAGCGTGGTGGCGTCTAAAACTGTTAACTGCAACGTGGCCCGGGGACGATTTCATTTTGGAGCCGTATAACGGCTTCCTAAACGTAGGCTGCTAAGTCGAGAGGCACCTGTTTTGTAGTTCGAGTTAAATTATAGCACGTATTCTTAAGAGGCATAATCTGCCTGATCGGTTCATAGCCAGATGATCCGCACGGGTCTTTACAGCCCTGGCGCCATGCATAAAGGGTAGCAGACTTGGTGGATTGATGATCCGAGACGCGCTTTGCATGAATTAATGCTGGATCGACAAAGGTAAGATGCATTCAAGAAATTTGCAATGCCTTTGCCAGTCATTTTCATCACATGATCTACACCCACGTCTGAATGTAATGGGCAGACTACCCTCTTCCTTCACTTCCCTCTATCGTCTTGTCCTGCGTGCAACTTCTGCGTCAGTTCTACACCAAAATGCGGCTCGAAAACAGCTTCGTCAGCTCTTTCGCCCTGTGTTTGACGCAGCAGCGCAAGTTGTCGGAGACCTTCAAAGCAACCAGCTCTCGCGCTCAGAAAGGATAAGACGCGAACATCTTCTCAACACATTTCACCAACGAAGTACGTCGCTTAATCATTCCTTGCTTGTGTTGTCTCATCTGTCATAGTGGATGGTACTCTGAGCCTCCTCCTCAACTCTGCGCAGTATCGTGGACTCCCTCATCGAGCAATTTCCAACATGAATCGACTTCGAAAGGCACACGCTATCTGGATCCATGGCAAGTACTATTCTGGCGCAAAGAATGCATGGAATCCAAAAGCAGCAGTGGCGGACAGCTCAAATGCTCGTGCCACTCTGCGCCCACGTGAGATCGATCGAATGGAAAGGAACCGGTTGCACGAGCGTTGTTGGGATGCTTTCGGGGAAGTAGTGACTCTGGCAGAAGGCAGACACAATATATCCTTGGGCAGACTTCGCCTGAAACCCTGGACATTAGAAAAGCGATAATGACCCACACTTCCCGCGCTATCCCTCCAAGAGATGCAATGTGTTGTCTATCACTGATTGTGAGTAGTCGTCTTGACAACGACTTTATTAGGCGTCACCTGCTTTTCAGTTTCTTTGTGCCTGTGACAGTGATTTTGCATAAACTCTAGTGGACAGAAATGAGTTTGTAGCAGTACACTCCCGGGACCCGGAAAGAAACAATAATCGTCCAGTACCCACTACGGTTAGCCTGTGAATATCCACCCAAGGTTCGACACTAGGTGAACCTTGTTGCAGCCACCCATGTGTCCTGTCCCAGTTTGTTTTATTTATCCATTGATGGGTTATTGTTCATTGATCCACGACTCCGCTCACGTGACTCTGTGGAGTCCGGTTCCATAACAATAGCTATTGTTTTGATGTCTCCTCGCCCTTATCGCGTGCACGTACCGCGTACGCATAAAGACCGATGCGATAGATCAAGGCAAGCATCTCGCTCCCGCGTAGCTGTGCTTCGCTGTACCTGTTTCGTGATCCCCTGGTATATGTATCGACATGTCATTCCAACCTTCTAGTCTGCGCGTTGCTGGTCAAGACTCGGACATTGTGGACATTATTTTCCCTTCTTCTGTGGTATCCCGGTGTCTTCTAGATGTCACATTATCCCCTATGCCAGGCAAGCAAATGTACGGAGACAGTGAATCCATCAAGTCATGGATTGACGCAATCGACCGCGTAAGTCTTATCACCTTACTTCCTCTTATCGTAACTAACTGTGTTTTGTAGGCCAACACATCCGTCTTCAAGTTGGGCGATTCCGACGGTGCCGGCGTGTTCCGGTTTGCTACGCATCCTTTCAGAAACTGTTACCCGCATTCTCCGTTCTCCGACGACTTTGAATCGGAAAGCGATGTCTCCTTTTGCTTCGATGCCTCGGCGTGGGCTCCAGATGTGTTAGCATCCTCCTACTATGATGACAGTCACTCGGAGTCGTCTCTATCAGATGACGCGCAATACGTCACTATTCCTTCGGACAGTCCTTGGTATCGTCCACCATCACCCAGTCCTGGACCGATCTCGGCCCACGAACTCACCACCGCTGCATACGCAAGCTCATGTTCCAGTGATGTCCGCCAGGCTATCGCCCAGCAGGAACTTCTCCTCGCTATTTTCTACGACGAATTACGCAGAGCCGTGCCCCGCGGCGATGGTGCAGCATATGATCCTGATTGGCTAGAAGATATGGATGTAGATCTTGTGCTTGCACCTCTGGAAACATACGCAGACCTTTGCTGGGAATCAGCTGTCTGCGAAAAGTCTCCTTCCTTGCAGGTGGACAGACCGGTGCCTGATGTCCCGATAGGATTTGACGAGGTTCACGGCGCTTATTGAGCACCAAGGTGAGGACAATGTTGGTTGACTTGTTGACAGGATGCTAATGACCCGCATCTGTCGGATACGCAGAATTGTATCTCCATCGTCACACTATTTTCGTTCAAACAATGTGTTTTTCTTGTTGTACATCGTGTCTCTTCCATCATGCATCACACCCATAAGTCGCTCATTCTCTTCGCATTCTGGCATTCTTTTCCCTTTATGTGTTATTCCATACGTAGGGTCTGTCGTCGGGGACCATCCTGTACCATCATGTACGATACTTAAACAATACTTGATAGCCGCAGGACGCCGCCACCGGAAGTATTGAGACCACGGAGGATGGGCCGGAGTTTTCGCTGCTCCGGCTCTCTGCGCACCCCGGTCAGCCAGTACAGCTCCCAGAATTGGTCTCGGTCTGGGCACGGAGGGCCTGTCTTACGAAAGAACCGGTCTCAACGTTTACCACTCTTCCTCCCCTCTCCCCAGACGTCCCCAGCCCGAACGAGAGCTTCGGACCCTCGTCGTGCCGACGTATGGCGTACCCCAAACGATCAAATCTGCTTCAGTGAAATGGCAGTGTTTAGGACCGGTCCTAAACACTCGGTTAACATCGGTTAACACTAAATGTATTGTTTTTGTCAGCCAACCAACCTACTGAAGTGCGAACGATGTCTATTTTCCTTGCATAGCAGTATGGGGCTATGGCTTGATGATCTCTCAACCCAGTTATCTTCTGTCACGACACCAACAAGGCTAGCTTTTTACCTCTCAACTTGTGGGGGGTTGAGATCGAGAGAATCTTGAAGTGCCATGGGCCCAACTTGCTGCTCTCGATTTGACGGATTGTCAAAGGGCCGGCCTATTAAGCAGCAAATTCATTTCAACATCCGGTATGACTTTCAAGATCTGCGTAGGGTCTGGCGTGTGGACGATCAATGGGCCCGAGATGCAGGTACCCAAGCTGGGCGTCCGTGACGAAACAATTCAATGTCGGTGTGCGCAAGCAAGGGAGCTCAGTGAAATACTTTGGTCGCGGAGATAGAAATCGCTGTGGGTGAAAGGTGACGGCCAGACGGTGATGCAAGATGCTATTGAAAGCAATGGGTTAGATGGCCAACAAAACTAAGCATCTTAACTGTCACGGAAAATTGCATGGTAGGTTGAATTGGTCCTGCGAGTACATGGAACGTTAAGCATGAAATCATCGATGGTCAGGAATCAGACGCTTTGCTCTGCTGAGAGTCCTCTTCACCATCCTCTCCAAAGAAATCATCACTTTCAACATCATCGGTGTGGGTCCGAGCTTTGGTTGAAGGAACTACGTCAACTCCTCTTCGGCCGGATACCAATTCCTTGTTTTCTTGTCCTAGTTTCCCCAGCTCGTTTTCGGGCTCGGTACTTAGTTCCCCGCATTCCATTTGTTCACGTATCATTTCGCGCACTTTCGATCGCTCTTCGTTGTCGTCCGACGATGGAGCAACCGGTGCAGCGGTAAAACCAGACTCGCGGACTTCAGGCGGGAACAACGAGACGTATTTCTTAGTTTTAGGATAGTGCTGAGACCGTCATCAGTGGTTGAAACGAACAGGTTTCATGTCAAGTTACCAAAACATAGTTCAGGTCCACCCTCAGATCAGCCAGCACTGACTTGAGCTTCTCCGCCTCCTTCGCTTCCGAGGTCGCTATGCTACGTTTCGTCTGATGTATTTTCCGAACTACTTTTTGGCGTTCTAGATACAAGAAGATAGTCTCGCACAAACAGTTCGTCATCCTATTGCGACAAACTCACCAAAGAACTTGACTTTGTGATATTTCGTTGCATATTGACGTTCCTTTCGAGATTGCGCAGCGCGAGCGAGGTCAGCCTCGAGAGCTTTCAGGCGACGTTCCGTTTCCACCCGCACATCCGCTGCCAAATTATCCTTTGTGAGAAGTCGTTTTGTTTGCCGGAGGGCTGATTTGAGTTTTTGAACGCCTGGAAGAGTATCCTCGTGAACTGATTGTCGTGGTTTATTGGAGTATGGGTGATTTCTGGACTTTTTGTGTGGTCGTTCTTTCGAAGGACCTGCCACGGACGTAGACTCTTGTTTCGCTCTCGAGGGTGCCATTCGATCAGAGGGAGTCACCATAGTCACAAGATGGAAGTAAGTCTTAATTTAAGGTTAGGGTCTGTTGAGTCCGATGTCAACTTGGGTGTTGTCGAGTTGGCAAGATCACCCCTTGTTACTACAACTTTGTTGAAATTCGCAACATTCGCCCCGATGCGAAATCTAACGCTATCGACTGTTCATATATCCATTCTACAGGCGGAAGATGTAATACAATTCTCAAGCCCAACATCCGACAATGCTTCTGCCGTTCTCAGTGCGATCGCATTCGACCTCGATCGGAATGCCACTTTCGCTGGGACAGAGTCATCCCAAGGAGTAATCTTGATATGGAGAACGTCGGACAGCGTTCCTCCGACCCCTGGAAATGGTTCCTTCGTCTTTTGTGGCTCGTACACTTCCTCAAATGCCGGGATAGCGAGTCTCAGGGTGCTCTCCGAGTCAAATCAACTTGTACTTGTGACGCTTGCAGGAGATATCGTGGTGTGGGAGCTTGACGAGTCTGGAGACTTTGTTGTAAGTGATCAGAGTGAAGCTACTCTCTTCCTAACCGTCGTTTCAGGGAGATGCTGATGTCCTGGGCACAGTGGAGTCAGGAATCGCAGCTGTGGCTTGGAGCCCTGATGACTCGCTGTTGGCCCTGGCTACTGGTGCGTTATCGATTTCTCCCACAGATGGTCTATTTATCCATGGATGTAGATACCAACGTAATTCTAATGACATCGACTTTTGATGTTCTGTCGGAGGTCCCAATTGAGACTAGCGAATTTGGGGAAGGCGAGATTGGTTTCCACTCCTACAAAGCGTCTAATGATGATTGCGTGGTTCAGATGCTCCTATAAACGTCGGCTGGGGTTCCAAAGAAACTCAGTTCCACGGATCGATAGGCAGGGCTCATCTCAAAGTTGACAAAGATCAAGCAAATGTTGAATGTGATAGTCTTGTTGACAGTGATCGGGCACGTATCACCTGGCGTGGAGATGGCGCCTACTTTGCGGTTTCTGCCCGATCGTCTCGTTCGCGACGCGTCATCAGGGTGTATTCCCGCGAAGGTCGCCTTCAATCGACCTCTGAAACAGTACCAGGTCTCGAAGCAAGTGCTGCGTGGAGACCGAATGGTGGTTTGATCGCATCTACGCAAAATGAGGTCAGGTCAGGACCTCAGGATGCCCGAAAAAGTGGCAAATACGATGTTGTATTCTTCGAGAGAAACGGCCTTCGACATGGCGAATTTAGTCTGCGACGTCCACTTGAGGACGACGGTTCAGGATATAAAGTCAAAGACCTCGTATGGTCTCCTGATTCCGCCGTCCTCGCAGTGTGGATCGAGAAGCTGGACGCTGACGTGGTGCAGCTATGGACGACTGGGAACTATCATTGGTAGCACTGTCAGTTACTTCATGCCTTCTCCTTTGTTGACTCCTTCCTGGAACATATAACATAGGTATCTCAAGCAAGAGCTCTGGGCTCCGGGTAATAGCCACTTCACGAGTGTCGCTTGGCATCCGGAAACCTCGTTGAGGTTGCTAACGACGACTGCATGTAAGCATTTTTTTGCATTCAGTGGTTGTTTCTGCACGTCCATGTTCAATCCAGTTCTCTTTAGCGCAACTCGCTTCTAGAACGTTCGCATGGGAGACCTGTGCTGGTGCAAATACCACTGGTACCGTTGGGGTTGTTGACGGAGGTTGTCTCTCTCTCGTTAAGGCAAAATTTCCATTGACTTGGCAATCCATCCAACAGATGAAGTTCTGCTTACGCCTTTCCGCACTCAAAATGTCCCCCCTCCAATGTCATCCTATCAACTCAAAACGTCACTGTTCACTCCTTCCGCTGATACTCCCTCGGCGCAGACACCGATTCATATCTCATTATCCCCGTCTGATGACCTTTTGGCTTCCGTGTGGCAGAACGGTCGCGTTTCTGTCTGGTCGCTGAATACGAGGATAGGACCAGGAAAAGAGAAGGTGATGGATCCCACGCTAGTTTGGACGAAATGTCTGCGCGACGGAGAAAAGCTCTGGAGACAAGTGTCTCTGTGTGATATGACCGGATGCGGGAGGCGCTCTGTGAGGGTGACATTGCTTGGTTCGGAGACGGGCTCCGACCATGTCGCCATCCACGAGATTTCAATCCCTGATGCCATTGATGACAAACCTGAGAGGGAGGAATGTTGTTTCCGTGTTAAGATGCCAGGAGTTAATGGTCGACTCGTTGCAAGCTACGTTCACTTACCCCCGGTTTGGCAGGACATGAATGGAGAAGTATCTGAAGGTTGAGTCACTTTGGAACTTGTGTCTTCATTTTTCTGACGTTGATGCCAGTGGATTACATCCAAGATGTTGTTTCGCCACTATGTGCTTTTCCCGAGCACTGCTTCTGGGCGACGTGTTCCGTGGTGGATGACGCTCGATTGTTTGTCGGCCACGCGTACTCTGGCAAATTATATTGTGTCGCTCCTGGGTTGCAACCGGTATTACTTGCAAGCAACGCCAACTCCTTCACCATCGCATCAGGTTTCGTGATCTTCACCACTGCGGCACACGACGCCCAATTCGTTCCCGTCACGACGTTGGTCAAACATTTTCAGAACATAAAAAAAGAAGAGGATGAGCTATCTCTGGCAAACGGAACCTCAACTACGCAGCTGTCGAGCGACGCATGGGAGAAGCGCCGCGTCGAACGAGGTTCCAGAATTGTGACAGTTGTGCCTAGTACAATGAGCCTGGTACTGCAGATGCCAAGAGGTAACCTGGAGACGATCAACCCTCGTCCTTTGGTCATGGAAGTCGTGAAGGCTGATCTTGACTCGTGCGTGGACAATGTTTCGCTTCGTGTAAGGCTCCTTACACTCTGTTTGGTTACAGAGGGCGGTGGCAAAAGGCTTTCGTGTCATGCAGGAAGCATCGCATCGATCTCAGTATCATTGTGCAACATAACCAGGATGCGTTCATGGCAGGGGTGTCCGAATTCGTCGATCAAGTCCAGGATGTCGATTACATTAACTTATTCCTAACTAACGTTGGGTCAGTATCACTTTCTTTGACGCCTAGTGCCTTGTTCCTGATCCACGTAGACGAAGCCAACTCACGCAAAAGGCGATTGCTGACGTATGCGACGCCATACGTCGTGAACTTGAAATCAAGGACATCACCAAGTACATCAATTCTATTTTGACCGCACATGTAGTCAAATCGCCACCGGATCATGAGGCAGCACTCGCCATGCTGCTTCACATACGAGGTTGACGTTTTCGCTGTGGGCGATTTTCAATAGTGCTTATGAACGTTTTTCAGATTCGCAGCCAGACCTGGTCGAGGATGCTGTGAAATATGTTATTTTCCTCGTGGACGCCGATAGACTCTTCGACACTGCCCTTGGAATGTACGATTTCTCGCTGGTATTAATGATAGCCCAGCATGCACAAAAGGTCATCCTGTTCAGGTTCCATGACAGGATCTGCCTAACCTATCCTCGTTTCAGGATCCGAGAGAATATCTCCCATTCCTGCGAGAACTGAGAGCTCTCCCTCAATATTACCAGCGCTTTAAAATCGACGATCATCTTCGGAGATATGGAAAAGCACTATCAAACCTCAATCTTGCAGGTCGGGCGAAGTAGTCGAAACTTGCTGGTCACTCACACCCTTGATAGGCCCTGATCATTTCCAGGATGCTCTTGAATACCTTGAGCGCCATCAGCTATACGAGGAAGGTCTTGCAATTTGGCAAGGTACGGAGCAACACCAGGTCAGCGCTTTTCCATGTCCTAAAAGAGTATTGGACTGATTACCCTCGAGGCCGTCCTAACCACGTACGGCAGTTGGCTTTTCGAACGGAGGGACTTCAAACAGGCAGCTCTAGGTGCGGAACCATTTTCCAAGTCGGGCTGATATTAACTTGATCGGGATGTATTAGCGTTTATCGAGGCGGGTGACCTCCGAAAAGCAATGGTTGCGCACGAAAGGGCATTAGAATGGCAGGAACTTTTTGATATCTCAACAAGGGAAAACGTGCCCGGAGAAGAGGTCAAAGAGATTGCCTATCGCATCTCCGGTTCGTTTTTGGGTGGCGTTTCCGACTTGCCCAACTTATGCTATATTTACAGGGGAGCTTTTGTCAAAGAAGCGTTACCTCGAAGCAGCACGAGTCTTTATCGATTACGCCGGAGATGTTCGGCAAGCAGTCATTGCTCTCGTCCAGGGCAATGAATTCTCAGAAGCGCGGAGGCTTGTGAGTATATCAAAGTCTCTTGGTCGATAACTCGTTCATCCCACCTATGACAGGTATCATTGCACTCAACATCTGAGCTTTTTGAGGACGTGATACTCCCAGGAGCACTCGAGACTCGATCCCAGCTCGCAGACGACCTCGCAGAGATGCGCGACCAGCTTGACAAACAAATCGCTCGACTGCAAGAGCTTCGTGTCAAGAAAGCAGAACAACCAGGTACGCCTTTACCATCTGATGGTTCTGAATTCGATGGCATCATTAACACGGACTGCCAAGATGCGTTTTATGGCACCGAGGATACAAATCTCCACAATGTGGACGTGATGACGGACGTGTCAATGGCGCCGACAGCGTTCACGAGGTACACGGTCGCGCCATCTGTCACGTCCAAGGCATCCAAGTGAGCGAGACCCTTGTCCCCAAGGGTGTGAACGAGGTTTATAAAACTCTATACTCAGGCATAGTTCCAAGACGAAGCGAAAAATGGAACGCAAGGTCGGGTCCGGGCGGAAGGGCACGGTGGACGAGGAAGAATACCTCCTCAAGTCAATCTCGAAACTGGTCACGAGGTGGACGGTGACCCAAGGTATGTCTTCAGTGGGTTATGTTGTGCTCCGAGTCCACGACGCTGACGACTCGCAGGCGAAATCAAGAAGCTGCTGCCTCATCTGCTGCAGTTCTCAAAGGCACACCGTACGGAGGGTGAAGCCCTGCAGCAAGAGTTCAGCGCGTTCAACATGGAACTACGGGAGGCAATCGAGGAGACCTGGAAGAAGACTGGGGTCGAACAGGAGCAGTCCTTGGATTCTTGGGCGGCCAGGATGCAAGAGAAGGAAAAGGACCGCTTGATGGACCCGATTGAACGCGTGCAAATGCCGGAGATGGGGGTCGTCGAGTGGAGGCTCGACCTGCTACGAACGAGGGCCTAAACATGCATCCTCTAGCTATTACGATGTTTGTGATACTGAGCATACGATAATGTAATTTCTTGCTTCAAACATGCCCCTGTGCCCGTGTGCGCGAACCCTGATTTTGTATATGCCAACTACGGCGAGTCATAACTAATGTAGGCGCGCGAGTTCGGTAGATCGCGCTCGAGCGTCGAGAACCTAGATATTTGAACCAATCAACTATACAAGTACAACGACTCTGATCGAGTAGCCCGCCAGATAAGTTGTAAAGTGAGCAAGGTGCTTGAACACCGAAGGTCTTACAGCGACACGAAGTTGCACTCTGAATTGACTGATTCCGTTTACCACCTTTCGTATGTTTTCTGCCCGTTGACTGGCTGGTGGCCCACGTCGACCAAGTATCGTCGGGCAGCATGATAGTGAAACCTGATTTCCGAGCCCAGTTCGTCCTGCGGCTGAGTATTGGTGCCGCGGAGGATCACTGTGGGACATATGGCTTCATGATTAGTGCTGAGCGTAATCCAGGTGCGTTCGTGAGAAGCTTGGTACCGAGCACGGTATTCATGCGTTGGATTGTGGGCAAGATGACAGAACGTCAGGCATGTCGTTTATCGCGTTGCGACGGACAAGCCAGTGTCCTCGACCACGAGCCCGTAGCACGCCCGGTACATTCCATGCAAAGGCGAAACAGTCCACACAAAAGTCAACATCGCGACACGGCGAGGGCATCAAAATTTGCACGACCGACGAAAACGCACGCGCGTACTCCGGCACATGGCACGCCCACTGTTGGCTGCGTGCAATGGTGCAATGATGGATCCCATCTAGACCGCCGTGCTGCTTGTCAATCATACTTTTCTTGCGCGGTGATGGGACCTCGCGTCCCGACCCGGACGGTTATATCCGAATTGTTCATCGTCGCGGGACCAAGGCAGCGGGCTGTGCGGTTGCACGAGCCGGTACAGTGGATGAACATGAATCATGCACATGTATGGGCGCGTGATAGCAAGGTTCAGTAGTATGCCGTACACCTGAGGCATTTACTGCATAGTAACTGTGCCAAAATTAGGCTCTCTAACTTCTGGAGTAAACAGCTTGCGTGAACCAGACAGAACAGAGTAAATGCGAGTCCTACTGCGAACCCCTGTTGTAACCCCTGTAGGTCCCAAGTACGAACCATGGATTGTTAGATCCGGCGAAATGCGTGCAAGCAGTAAATCTAGTCTGCAGAAAGACTGCTGCGTCATACCACATGCTTGCTGCGAATCG
This sequence comes from Boletus rufocinnamomeus, assembly GCA_038092675.1. Lineage (NCBI taxonomy): Eukaryota > Fungi > Basidiomycota > Agaricomycetes > Boletales > Boletaceae > Boletus > Boletus rufocinnamomeus. Next base: position 15,718 of record JBBPQV010000363.1, read on the forward strand.
TTTGTATGTCATTGCGCATGTGTTTCGACTGTAATGTCCTCGCTCCTCCCCCATTGTGCACATTCAGTTCAGGTTGCACTGTCGGCTGGACCCTATCCACACTCGACCAATGTGCGGGACAGAGACGGAGGTATATTTGTCGACAGGAACGGCAATATACGATTGATCGTTGCGTTCCTAGGCTGGGAACGAGGTACTGGAACGGGGACTGCGCCGCCAGGACTAGGACCACCCCAAGGATCCAGAGCGAACGCCAGTATGAACAGGAGTAATATTAACGGGATTCGGAGGCCTGAGGCTATACCAGTGTCAATTATACCTTATGGCGACGATGACGCACCTCGGGGTGGGAGGAAAACAGTTAGGCCTCTTGGATAGGCAAGCACGGGCGCGGCCCAAAACCCCCAGCGGCCCGCCCATACCGTTCTTACCGTCCTTCGTTTATCCTTCTTCGTTATACGATCGAGTGTCGACCTTCATTTGTCCCCTTGATTTAGCCATCTCGCTACTAACGAGACTTTCGTTTGCACACATGCTCGGCCTAACCCTGGCCCGAGTTCTATTGTTCAACCCGCGCTCGTGCATAGCCCTGGCCCGAGCGCGCATTCTATGTCGCGCCCCGTCGCTGTTTAGCCTTTACCTCTGAGGTTCTTGGCAGGCTCTCAGTGACAACGCTGGTGACACTGCTTGCCAGTGCAAAAGCTCAGGCCACAGTTTACAAGTAAATCCATTACATAATTTTATTTTTACTTATTTTATAATATTGGGTGCTATTAAAACTCGGCTGGACTTCATATCCTGTGGTGCATCAGACAAACCGAATGTCAGAAAACAGCAAATTTTGCTTTCGGATTAGGAAGGTGGCTCGGGTAGCCCTTGCGAATGAATTGTTCAACAGTCGTGAAGCGATAACGTTACTCGTTCTGCTTTGCAGATGTGGGCCTCGGAATCCGGAACTCGGGCTCGTCTGTTGCACCCGCGAGGTTGCCATATATGTACGGTAGCCGAGGGCGAACATTGGGATTCCCTGAGGGAATATCACTGACACGACGTCGGGCACGGCATGTAAGCTTTCCGAGCTAGGAATACGTATCTGGGCGAGCTATCGACAACGACTTATTAACCAAGTGGTAATCCTTGGAGCATGGTTCAGGGTCACCATTGCGCTGAATGGTGCTGGCTGGCAGGGCAGCGTATCATCACTCGATCGAGATGAGTTTCTGAAGGTCAAGAGAAGAGCTAGAGTTTGGGTGTATAAAAGGGCCAGCTGAGCGATATCACTCTAATAGACCAATCCCGGTAGTACGACGAAGTCATGAACTGCTCAGATATGGCTCATGACGCGATTGGTACTGTGTCACCAGACTAACTGTGTCGGTGTACAGTTGCAAGGTCACGGATCACGCACATTCGCAGGCTGAGCGGCTTTGGAAGCGTTATTTTTAACGATTTGAACAGGAGACGGGCTCTTGATTACGGTACACCTGCTCTACGACACAAGAGATGTCACCAAGGAGATCATCACTAGAGGCGTGGGGCCCTGCTGAATATACGAGAGACGCTGACGCTGAGCTGGCAAGCGAAACGAAACGAAAGTCTGTTGGCGGTAATGGGCGATCCGGCTGTGCCGGTCTTTCGGTTGAATGCGACTGCGCTGCGAAGCAATCCCCAAAAACGCCGTGGAGTTCTACCCATTCCGGAACGCTGAGTCCCCGACATCGGATAGGGCAAGGTCTAGGATCGCTCGCACGCCACCCACTACACACCACATGGTCAGCGAGTTGATTATGCGCGCAAGGGACTGACTGACCTTACGAAGGCTTCACAAGTCCAGCCTACGCGCAGAAGCGGTAAGAGAGGTGTGGTCTGGTGCAGGCACGTGCCGCTGAGCACAACAAATCAGTCAGATTCAATGGGCGTCTAACTTGGCTAAGTCACGTATGATCTATTAAACTATGACGTTATTACTGGTTGATGGTTAGTGACGTCAGGGCGGCGGCCAGGCCTGTAATACCGTGCGTAAATATCTGAATGCTGTGGTAGATCACACGCAATGGAGAGGTGATAGCATCAGGTGTTCCAGACTGTAGCTGCTTTGCCATCATATCAATACATACTGGGGCGAGGGCGCAGTGCCACTTTTCGAGACCGAATCAGAACAAGCACCATCACCAGCCACTGTCGATTTCAGTTCCAGATTCCTCGGACTCGGCGGGTTCGAACCTGGCTCGCTCCTAAGTTGCAAGACCGCCGACCGACCAAGGAATCCGAGCCTATCAGAAATTTAGAAGAGTTTGGCTGTATCTGTGGTATGTGTGCCTACATTGTACGTGGCGTGAAAACGAGGAACAATGTTTGATTGCGTGAGGTAACGTTCTAATTAGAGTAGTCTGACCAATTTGATACTGTTACTAGAACACTGCCAAGGAATGAAGTGTCGTGGCTGGCGTTGCTTTAAGATTTGGTACGTATGCAGTGCCTCAACAATACCCCAACAGGCTGTCAGGGGAAGCACACTATGCAAGCTAGTCCGGAAAGCCGAGATCATCTCGGTTCACGGCCTTGTCAAGCTTGACGCGTATGACTCTCCAACGCATAAAAGCGAGGAGTCACTATGAACTCTCGCTATCCAGACGCGAGTTAACCATTTATCCTCTTGTCCTCGCTGCTCAGTCTTCAGTGAGCAGTAGGCATCATGTATATTCTTTTGGTGTCCTTCGTTTCGTTATTTTCGCTCGCCAATGCCGCGACCATCGTTTCGCGTTCCACAACTAGTCCTCTGTCTGTTGTCGGGCCCGCCACTAACCTAACAATTTCCAATGGGTTGATTGCACCGGATGGTTTCTTGCGCTCGTAGGTTGTCTTTCGATCGCTCGTTCCTTTGTATTGACCCCACTTCAGGACTACACTTGCCGGAGGCACTTTCCCTGGACCGCTAATTCAGGCTAATAAAGTGTGTTCATTGACGACAGTCTCTGCTTTTCTGACTGAGATTCAATCAAAGGGAGAGAGCTTTGCAATCAACGTAGCCAACGAACTACAAGATCCAGAAATGTGGCTGACTACAAGTGTGGTATGTACCAAGGAGCTCGACCAGAAAGCGGGATTCACACCTCCTTCAGCATTGGCATGGAATCTTTCAGAATGGCACAAACGAGGCTGATGGTACATCGTTTGTCACGCAATGTCCAATCACCCAGAACAACTCCTTCCTTTACCAATTTGAAGCGAAGAACCAAGCAGGGACGTATTGGTATCACTCGCACTATTCTTCTCAAACTTGTGACGGATTGAGAGGCCCTCTCGTCATTTATGATCCTAATGATCCTTACCTCAACTTGTATGATGTGGACGATGGTAAGTGGATATCCCGAAGCCGTAAAATTTGTAAATGAGATCGTTTTTCAGAGACAACTGTGATCACCCTTGCAGACTGGTATGTTTTTCGTCATGTCTTCGGGGTGGTTCTGATTGTTTCATGTGCCAAGGTATCATATCACCTCTCCAGTGCTGAACTACATCATTGGTGTCGAGGCTAACTCCTCGCTTATCAACGGGCTCGGGCGTTATGCAGGCGGACCCAACTCAGAGCTCGCTGTCGTTAACGTCCAATATGGCAAGCGCTACCGCTTCCGTTTGGTCGCGATGTCTTGCGACCCAAATTTCGTGTTCTCTATCGATGGGCACAACTTTACCGTCATCGAAGCTGATGGACATTTGACGGAGCCGCTCCTTGTAGATTCACTCACGATATATGCTGCGCAACGCTACTCTGTTATCATGAACGCCACTCAGCCAGTCGGTAACTACTGGATCCGGGCCTTGCCAAGCACCCCTGGCGCAAGCTTCACAAATGGACTCAGTTCCGCCATTCTGCGATACACTGGCGCGCCAAACCAAGACCCGACGACCAACCAGACGACGAGTGTATCCCCTCTTTTGGAAACAAATTTGCACGCTCTCATTGATCCAGGAGCACCCGGCATCCCCGAGTATGGACAAGCGGACATCAACATTGTGCTCAGCGCCGACAATATTGGCGGTGTATTTTATATGAATGGCGTTCGGTATCGGCCTCCGACTGTACCCGTACTGTTGCAGATTTTGAGCGGTGCTCAACAAGCGACCAACCTCCTGCCGAACGGGAGCGTGTATGTCTTAGAGCCCAACAAGGTTGTTGAGGTCACGATACAGCCTGCCGGACTTGGCGGCCCTGTGAGCTCTCATTCTTTATCGTTTTTATGCTGTTACTTATAGAAGTTCAGCATCCCGTCCACCTTCATGGGGTTCGTACATTTCCAAGGAGCTATTCGCACGTCTTACTTGATTTACAGCATGCTTTCGATGTTGTTCAAAGTGCCGGCAATGCGACCTTCAACTACAATAACCCCGTCCGTCGAGACGTGGCCTCTGCTGGCTTAGCAGGGCAACAAATGGTTTTCCGATTTTTGACAAACAATGCCGGTCCATGGCTCCTGCACTGGTACAGTCATTTATCATCTACAATTTGCGACCCATTCTGATACCCCCCCTCCATTAGTCATATTGACTGGCATCTAGAAGCGTTAGTGTTTTTTCATCGTCACGTTATGAAAGCTTGTTCATGAGTTCTTAGTGGCTTTGCTGTCGTGTTGGCTGAGGATCCTGCGGGAGTGCAAAGTCATCTTGGCACAATTCCTAGTAAGCGTCTTCGTCAACTCCTTGAATTCATCTTATACACATCCGAATAGACTCATGGTACAACCTGTGCCCCGTATTCGATTCGTTGAACTCATCACAGCTGGGAGCTGTGAACGCCGAGCTAGAGGCTGCTACTGTCACTTCGGTGCCACTACTTCCGAGCTGATATGTTTGATAATGTGAATTACAAGTTTGGAGAGATAGGACAGTTCATTTTACTTCGAGCATCTTCTTCCTTTGTCTTGCTAGCTATATATGAATCGGTCGGAGTATCAGGTTATGTAAATTTGGAACCGTAGAACTTGCAATCATTGTTCAACGAGGGGATGTTGACATCCCTATATAACCTCCATGGAACTCAGATTACTTGCGAACATAAATGCAGGGGTCAACGTACGTTTGTTTGGTCTGTGTGTCTGTCAACTTTGTCATTGATCTGGTACACGGCCGGCCGGAAAAAAATGTCCTTCTCCAAACTTCAACCCGAGTTTAGACCTTAATTATTTGTCCCAACCTGGCAGGTCAACGGTACTTTACGCGTTGTATCACGTCAGTAATTCTAAAAAGCAAAGGACTCACCACTCCAAGGCCCCCATCCGGATCAAATATCTTGGAGACAAAAAATTCTTCCGTGATGGCACTGGTTAGTTCACATCCCTGTTGTGATTCTTAACTCTCTGGGTTTGGGCGTCGACGGGAATATACCTCTTGTGTTAATAGTATCAGATATATCGAGACAATGAACAAGAAAACGGCGAAAACTAGCCCCTGGACAACCAGAAACTTGAGCTTCACGTGAGTGCCTTAATGCATCATCGGAACTTTGCATGAAACAGACAGGCGACACACTTCTGTGGACGCGTGGATGAGACCGGGGAGTAGATGACAGAAAGACTGTGGAATACTCAGTGGATACTTTACCTACCCATGACGTCATAGCACTATACACAACCAATTCGGGTCCTCAAGGCCTCACGCAGCCACCAGATCGGTCTGGTATCCATTACATCCAAGTCTTGCCAGTTGATCGCTCGGATGAATACATTCGATGTCAGCTTAGTGATGTGGCATAGAGTACAGACTGTAGGTGGTGAATACTTATTCCCGCTACGGTAGTAGTGGGGCTTTCATCCCCCTCAAACACTTTTTGGCTGGCGTTTGCAGGTTCCCATGGTTTCTGTTTGGCGATATTTGTGATCCTCTGTTCGTCTCGGTGTATGTTGTCAACGTTCCGACTCCCGACACTGTGTGCTGTCTATACAAGACCCTGCATTGCAGACTCCGTTTGCCTTCGATGACCCAATGCCGGCTTCCTCGAGCTAGTGCTTGTCAACATTACTACCCAACTTTGGCCCGACTGCTGATTCAAGTTTGCACGCCGGTGATCTCAATCTTCTGTCGATCCAGCTTTTCCCATACTGTCGGCCTGTTGGGTGCATCTATGCACCGCTCCTTTGCGTCGTCTGACGCGATTTCTGATACTGCTACATCGAAGCGAGTCGACACGGTTGTGGGCCCGTCGGTTGTCGATGAGCGTGCTGCGCCGCGATTGGATGATCAGACCAAATTGTCGACGGTGGCCGAGAGTGCATTGCACAACACTGCATTGTATCCGAGTCTCAAATCGAAGGTGTGTCTTGGTATTTGAGGAGGATGGTGCCGTTCTAAGGGACGTGTGTTCCCTGCATGGTATTGGTAGCAACTTGATGGACGATGTTGCCCGCTGTTTTGGGTGGATGGTTGACCGTTTGTTTTCGGGCACATGTGCATGCCGCGGGGACGTGCAAGAATGTTGTACTGGGTTGTACAGTATGAATATTCGGTTTGTGCTAAAGGTTGCAGTGGAGAAGCTCCATTGATGATTACTCGGATCAAGCTTACACCTGCCGTGGTGGATTGAGTCATGTGACTTGAAATCCACTCGGAGTCGCGACGCGTCGCGATGTTTCGCTCCATTTCTTTTAATCATTCCACCATGGCAAGATTAAAGACAAAGGAGGTTTCAAGGATCGACACCTTGGGCCAATCATTGTCAGCGCTTCACGATGAAGTTCTAGAGCATCAGCGTAAGTTCATCGAATATACAGTATGTATAATGTACCCATAGCCTGCATTAATCGCAACACAGGGAAGGAGCGTGCAAAGGAACACCGGAAGAAACATCACAGCCACACCGACTCGGACAACAACAAAAAGCACAAAAACCGCGATAAAATTATTCCAAAACCCAAGGGACAGGCAGGGAGATCCGACGGCTACAACCTTATGGATGCGATGGGTTTGAGCGGTCGCAAACAGGTCTATAACCTGCTAGTTGTATGTCTTCAAGTTTAGACTTTGACTAATACTCACGCGATTGGAAAGGATGCTGTTCGTACACTTGCAAGGAAGTACCTTGATACTAGCCTTCCTATCTCTCGCCAAAAGAGTAGATTGTTAGTCGAGAAGGTCATACGAAAGGTAATCTAGTAAAATTGGTGCATATATGCGCTACTAACAGCCAATTTGTAATCAAGGCACAGCTGGAAAACCCGACGCTGAGCAAGTATGCTGATGGATGGGCAGTCCGCGACATGATTACCCAATATCTTCGCAACCGTGCCTGCAGGGAACAGAGAAACCGTAAGGTCAGGGTAGTATTATCTGGAGGATTCATTTTTACATATTTCGTGCTAATTGATTACTGATATTGCCATGCAAGGTTATTGAAAGTCGAGAAGGTAAGAAGAAGAAAACGAGAGAGGATGCGGGATCCATGGATGAAGACTCGGACCTGGAGACAGAGATTGAACGTCGCTCGAAGAAGAAGAAGGAGAAGAAGAAGAAGAAAGCCAACGACATCACGAGATTCCAGGATTTCTTATAAGGGCTTATAGTACCTTGTCAAGATGACCAAGTTGTATATTAGAAATAATAGCAAGCTAATATGATATGGCCTTATACACCCATTATAACTGTAGGTCTTATAGAGAATAAACGTCGGGCTGTCAGCAACGTGACATGTCACACGGCTCGATGAACATGGAGAAGGACTAACGACCTGGTCCAAGAGGGGAAGTAGCATCAATCATTATAATGGTAGG
>JBBPQV010000364.1:0-23471 GCA_038092675.1 Boletus rufocinnamomeus
CTGGTGAGTCTGTGCATTTGTTATGAAATTGCAGCCTCATGCAAAGTGTTTACTAACATTCAGTTGCAAATCACAGCTTGGACCACACATTTACAGGGCCAGTTCAAGTTGAGGGCCTGTTTGGCCATTGCTAGTGTGTATGGATTTGATACCAGCACAGCCGATGACAGTGCAATTGAGAAAAATCATGCACTCTTTCTCAGGTTGAAAGAGGACTTGTCCTTCATCTTCACCATAAGTTTGACCTACTCAGGCACTGTGCATACTTAACATGGTTGTGGGAAGGTGTGCAGGCTGTGTCTTGATGAACACAAAGGAATCTACATGATGCCTGCCATCCAGCAAGTGATCAACAATGTGCTATTTAAGAACAAGGGGGATGATGGGATTTATTGGGCAAAATATTACAATCCTTTCCCTGTTGTGGGATTCACCCTTGCTATCACTGCAGTAGGGTTCAACTCATGTGTGGGCCATTTTACTCATGACATAGCTCAGATCAAGTGTGCAATTAATGAATGGGAATCTGGCACTCAAGATATGATTGTATTCAAAGAACATGAATACTCTGCTGTATTCAGGAGCCGCCTAGCCTCTCTTGAGGAATTCAAGATGGTGACTATGTCAATCAATCTACTCATGAGGATTTTACAGCAAGTGTTGGCGACCTCAAGATCTTAGACAGACTTGGGAAGCTCTACACTTGATACTGACTTAGAGACAAGTAGGACTTGTGAGAGGAAAGCTTTGAGAGGGAATTCCAGCAAGAACTTGACTGAAGTTCTTGGGAGCTGCATTGCAGATTTATATACTCTACAGGTGTTTGGTTGTGTATGTACCTATGTATATGTATTAGGTGTATCAGATATTAAAGTATGAGTCATTGTGACTCTTGTGAACATAGCCTTGGACATAGACCATTAATGTAAGGAGTCATCATGACTCTAAGGTACTGTATAGCCTTGGGTGTAGCCTGTTCATATAGGATTGGTACCCATTGGTACATGACATGGTTCATAGTCATCGTGACTAGGAACAAGCAGAGATAAAGGAGTGAGTCCTTGTGACTCGATGGAGGCAGTATCCATTGATACTGGCAGAGATGAGTGATGGTTGTATCCGTTGATATGAGTGTGAATTAAGGAGGCAGTGCATGGCAGTGCTGACGGAAATTACAGTGGCTGTGCAGGCAGCGGAGATTAATGGTGGCTGTGCAGCATGTGACTCATCTGTAGGTCATGTGAGAGGAAAAGATATGGATGAAAAGTGTGTTCATAACAGCAAGTGTACAACAATGGGTGGTAAGTGCATTACAGTTGTATTTGGACTAACTGATGCTGCTGTGATCAGTGTGCATGCTGGGGTTGCAATTACCAATGTAGGGCCAAAGAAAGCTATCCCTAACCAGGCCTTTGTGAATGCCATGCATGAGTACCAGTGTGCTGAAGGCTCTGTAGATCAGTATGTCGACATGGACCCAGAGGATGACTTGGAGGATGATGAACTTGAATCCAATGATGTGGCTATGGGGAATATGAAATGAGATGGAGTGGAGTACTCAGACTTGTTGGATCCTGGTGAGGAAACTGAGGTTGAGCAAGCTGATGAGCTGGAGGATGAGTGAGTGGACATTGTTTTCAATGATATACATAGAGTTTTCCTGTGGCAACATTTTCAACCATGTTGAATGTAGTACAAACAATATTTCAACTACATTGTTCAATATACCATTTGTATGCTCAGTAGTCCATCTGTGAGATCCTACTGCAGGAAATGTCCTGACAATGTACAGTGTGTGACCCATATACAGTGGTTATGATGTACTACATCAGGTAATGTGGATGTGGCAATGGATATGGGTTGGACATCACTCATTGCTATGGTATCATATATAGAAATTATAGCCACTACATGGCATTATGTATAGGGAGATGTTGATAGACACAAACAGGATAGCTAGCATCTGAAGGAGAAGGACTGATGTAAGTGAGTTGACATCTGATGGCCCAGGCCTAGGGTTTGGAGATGGCAGCAGCTGTGGAGGAGTCTGCACATGTGTCTTGTGAGCCAGGTGTAGGAACAGTGCCTTGTTGGCAATATCAAATAAGGAAAGGTTGGGCAGCATATCCAATGTGGCCTGCCCTTCCTCCTATGGGCTGATTAGAATTTTTTGGTGCAACATTATGGAGCCCATACCAAAGCACAAGCCCAGTTGAGTACCATAGTGGGAATGAGTGGGAGGGTAATGCCTGACAGTCCAATATATATAAGATCTTCATCATACTCATTCTCATACATTTTTGCAAGTTTTAGACACCATTGAGCAAGGTGTGCATCAAGGTCTGATACAGTTCAGGATGTGGTCTTGGTCTTATTTGAAGATTGCATTATTAGAACATTCAGCCATTGTAATGAAGGGAAATACCTGGTTCTTGTCCAATATGGCTGATTCTTCATCTCCAAAGTTGCCATCAGCTTGATGCAAGGGGAGTTTCTCAATATGTTTCATATCAATGAGTATCTTTGTTGTGCCAGAGTCACCAATGGTGTCGATAATCTTGTGGACCATTTCCTTGTAGTCCAACTCATTGTCTATGTCCATTGCCTCACTCGTGCACTGGCTAGATAAATTTTTATGAGGCCAGACAACTGAAAATGTGGGAAGTCAAACCTCTTTGTCTTTGGTACAATGTACTTGAATGAAAACTGCTGCTTGCCAGAGACCTTGTACTGGGCTTTTCCATGTTTCTTGAGCATGCTTTCCAAGAATTCAAGATAGTTAGTCTCATCAAGCAGAAAAAGGAGTTCTTTAGTTTTTATGGATTTTTCTTGTCACTTGGCAGCAGTTCTGGCCTTATGTAGATGACTGCTTGAGTGTTGAATAGATAGTGAGCACTACTGCAAAGGCATATTGCCTCTCCCCAGATTGAGCTCCTGGGCCTGGTTGCTCAGACATGCAAGTGATGTAGGTACATAGTACAAATTTAACCCAATGTCTACACTACAGGTTGCTTACTCAGCCACTTCTGGGATCCTTCTGCAGCTGTCTCTGAGGTGTGACTTTCTTTGATGCATTTTCCACAGACTTATGGAAACTGCTGTAATACTAGAGTAGGGTGGAGAGCTAGGGGGATGATGAATGATGAAAGTGTAGAGAAAGGCTTAGATGACATGGGACTACCTGACTTAGATGCTGTTGACTGACATGACATGGAAATGGAAGGAACAAAAGCATCAAGGGCTGAAGAATGCCAGGGAGAACATTCCAACTTGAATGGTGATGGGGTAGGCAGGGGAAGGACCACTGGTGGGTGCTTCAAAATCAACAAGTGGTTTTGTGATTGAAGTCACACATTCTCATTGCCTTGGAAGACTTTTTCTTTGGCACCTTGTCATCATTCTACTCTTCAGTGGAATGTTTGGAGTGACATGATTTTTGCTGCTGAGAGTCCAGAACTGAGATTGTGATTCCATGACTCCCCCCAGCTTCAGCAAGCCCCTTGTAATGCTCTCATGCATTCTTAATGTCACTGTCTGATGTCCAATCTATGTATGTCAGCTGGAATACTGTCATGCATGTTCTTCAAGATTTTGCAGAATCTTTCATGCATGATTTCTTTCATTTTCTACTTCAGGTTCTCCCCTCCTGGGCCCTGCATCTTGACAAAGTAGGTGTGGAGAGTCTTTAATCCCTCAAGGAATCTGGGGCCTAATTGACAGAAGTAGGGGGAAATGCAATTGAGAAACAAGATTTCAGGGATAGTCTGCTTTGAATAGAAAATATCTAGAAGACCTAGGTTGTGCCATACAGGAGTGGCCCAAATGGGCAGAGTGTGCTTCTTGGGCTCTTTTTTACTCAATGAAAGGCGGGTGGTGACATTAATGATTTCCTCTGGTTCACACCACACTTGCTCCCAGAAGGTGTCCTGTCTTTGCAACAGAGACACTGGTGGTTGAAATGGCTCCTACTCTGGATTAGAGATAGTAGTGAGGGGTGTGACACAAGACTGTGATGTTGGGATGGCAATAGCAGTCCTTGAAGGTGATCCAATATGAGTCAAGGAGCCCCTGACTTCCATGGTGATAGTAGAGTTGTTGGAGATTGTGGAGATGTAAGAGACACTAGACATGTCAGATATGTATGATGGCAGAAGAGTCAGTGAGAGTGGAGGAGCTGGTTGCTGTGGCAGTACCAGTGTTTGGAGATTGTGCAAGATTCTTCTTTGAGCCCCCTTTCTTATCTTGCCAGCAGCAACATGTATAAAATGGCCTGTTCATGTTGACACAGAGAACCCAAAGAACCCAGAAAAAGGATTCCAGGTCATGGTGAACATTATGACCCAATGCCTTCATCCAAGTCTCTGGGGACAGGAAATCAGTAGCCATGTAAGGAAAAATACCCTACATGGTAGTGCTGTGCTGGCCCAGCCTGAAGCTGTGAAGCCAGTTAAGCCAAGCTCTCTCAACCTGGGCCAAGCTAAGCCATAAACCCCACCCAAGCCTCTAAGACAGCCTGGCCCACTGTTTTGGAAAGCCAAGGCCAAGCCAGGCCAAACTGTCGAAGCCCCAGAAGCTCCAAATCCTCACCCAGCAAAATCTGATTTCCTATAAAAGGTATGTTGACATAAATTTTAAGGTTTCATCTTACTCACCTTCCACCAGCTATGCCTTGTTCTGATGAAGAACAGCCACACCAGCTGAAATATGTACAGTACCTGCCCCCTCAGCACACATGACATGTGTGGATAATGACACAGAGCTAGAACTTACTTCCCACCAGCAAGTGAAGGCAGCATGCACACTAGTCATACAGCCTCCACATGCTGAAAAGTGCAAGGTAGCTGAGATTGACACTTTTTCAAGCCCCACTGAGAGAGAGTCAGACCCAGAGAGTTGACTGAAAAAAAAGGCTTCAAAAGGTAAGTATTTCAGATTCATCATTCAATGCTATTCACTCAACCTAATATCAGGCAAAGGCTGTGCTGATGGTGCTGTCACTCCATCAGACATAGTCAATGTGGTTGACATTGACATTGAGTCCGATGGTGGCTTTCTTCAAGATGTTCAAGTTGCTGATGTTGATGGGCCCATCAAAAAGGCATGAGGTGACTGCATGCAAGATATTGAGGTATTCTTTTCCTCACCATATCTGAAGAACAACAAAAAATATAGAGATTGTAATGCTTGCTTGTACTGTATGTTCTACATTTATCTTTCTTTTTTATTTACTCACAATACTCTAGTAAGCTACAGAAGAAACCAGTTCCCGTTGTTAATGAGGTGACAACAATGTGGTGCCACCAGCAAGCAATTCATCCAGTCAAATATTGAAAATGGGCAGCTGACAATGGATTCACTTCAATGCTGCCCAAAGATGCTAAATGACATCATGAGATGGCCCTTGAAGCCAGCGCATCTGGAAAATCTGAGCTCAGCAGGCAAGCATCACTCAATACACATCTGGTAGCCAAGGAGCAGGTTATCTGATACTTGGATCTGGCCTTGTGGGACATGCTAATTGACTGGATTATTGACACTGATCAGGTGAGTGTCATTGCTTGATACATGATCCTACTGATCATATGTATGTAGCCCTTCTCTGCTATGGAACATCCCTCATTCTAGAAGATACTGCAGCTTACCACCCATGCCAGTATGAACAGAATCAACATACCAAGTTGCAAGATCAGCTACCATGCTATTATTAGCTGTTTCCAGGAGAACATGAAAAAACTTTGTCAAATGTTTTCAGTGAGTACTATAAATGACATTACAAGATTTATTAATGATACATGCAATAGAGTGAAGCCATTCAAGGGCATGTCAACCTGACATGCAATGCTTGGCAAGCATCAAATGTTGACACATACTTCACGGTTACTGCATCATGAATTGAAGAACACTCACCACATGAATGGACCCCTCAAACAGGACTTCTGGGCTTCATTCAGATAAACCATGCTCATGATGGAGTTCACCTTGGACAAGCGCTCTACAAGGTAGCTAAGCATGCTGGTGTATCACACAAGGTATGGGTTTAGTATTCATTTACACTATACTAATGTATTTTACTAGATCAGCTATGTAACCTGTGACAATGTGAGCAACAATAAGACTATGATGGATGAATTTGGGCAGCTCATTTCCACTGAAATGGGACAGAAGTTTGACACTCAAAATCATTGATTATGGTAAGTTGTCCTAATCTTGATGCAATCATTGTCAGTGTCAACTGATTCAATTTATCACAGTTGTATGGCACATGTAATCAACCTCATCACCCAGGCATTTATGGGGACCATGAGCACCTCAAAACACTATGATCCTGCCACATTTGAGGTGAATCTAGTCTCTACTGCCGGTGGAGATGATCACAACATGATTGGCATTGTTCATGCCATTACTGTCAAGGTAAGCACAACTAAATTCAGGTTTTTTATTTCATACAATGTTTTACAGGCATGGTCATCAGCAAAATGCAAGGAAATGTTCAAGAGTATCCAAACCTGCACCCACCCATTGCACCTCCTGCTTGACATAAAGGTGTGGTGGTCATCAACATTTGTCATGCTTCACCATGCACTGGACCTGAAAGAGGTAAGAGGTCTGCACCACCTTGTTCATATTGCTAATGAGTCACAGGAGGTGAATACATTTGTAGCATGTCTTGGTGCACTGGAGTGGGATAGTGAGAGACACCACAAAATCTACAAGCTACAGCTCAATGATGCTGAATGGAATTGTGTCCATCAAACCTTGATGCTACTGGTGGTACATACAACACTATTACCCTTAGCAACAAAGACTTACTACTACTCCCTAAGTATGCTGAGAATGCTCAACAAGCATTCTCAAATGAACACATCCCCACTCTCCACACCACTCTGCCAGTGCTTGAAGCACTCCACAAAGTGTGGTCCATGTGTACAACCAGCAAGAAATATAGCAAGTTTAGTAATGCACTTGAGGCTGGACTCAAGAAACTATCAATGTACTACAACCATACATCAAGTTCAGATGCATATATTATTGCTATGAGTGAGTCTTCAATTGTGATTTACTACATATCTAACTGATGATTGCAGTACTTAACCCAAATCAAAAACTCAACTACATATATCTATGCAAGTTGGGGTGAAGAGCTTTACACTGATGCCATACATCATGCCAAGGTTATTGTACATTGTTAGATTCCATACACAGTTGAATAATGAGCTAACAAACACAAGTATGAGGAATGTTACCATACCATGCATGACAATGCCAGAGAGACACCTCAAGCTAAGAGTCAGACACACCCCAGTGTCACATGTCAAAACCTGAAAGTTCAAGTGCTCTTGAACAAGCTAATGGATGATGACAATGACAACAGTGATGGTGAAGGTGACTGGGCAACTACAAGTAAGAGCCAGCAATCAGAAGATCCCTCAGGGCCATGGTTGTGTAGCTTCCATGAATATCTCAACATGCAAGATGTCCTCAGCAGTCTTTCCATTGTCCAGTAGTGGGGCATAAATTCCATATAGTATCCAGTCTGGGGCTCGCTCACACATGACTTCCTCTCTATTATGTCAAGTTCTGTTTCATCTGAGCATGCATTCTCATCCACAGGAATTACAATTAGCAAATGACATAATAGTCTCAAGGCTGATATTGTCAAGGCACTTCAATTCCAGAAGTTTGCATCAAGATCCAAGCTCTTGTTGTGACAAGAGTTGTCAGTATTGGTGGAGATCACTCAGGAGGGGGTGGAATCAGATGATGCTGGTGATGATACTGATGACAGGAATCAGTGGAACAGTTGGTAGTTATATTTGGTGCAATGTATGGTGTAATAAACTATGTTACACTTATGCAATGGGCCACAGCTTCAGCATAAGCCCTGGCTCCTGGGCCAGGCTGGGCCCCCATTAGGGGGTTTTAGGGGCTTGTGGCCTGGCCTACAATTTGTCAAAGCCCAAGCTCTCCTAAGCCAGGCCCAAGCTGGGGTTTTCAGGCCAAGCTGGGCCAGCACAGCACTACTGCATGGTCAAGCAAATTAGAATTTATGTGAATATAAACATTTGACATGCACTCACTGTAATTTGTCATATTATCAGATTTCCTGCAAGGTCTGCTGCATATCCCCAATCCCCTAACATGCCTGGGCACATGGGATAGGCCCCTTCTGAGTCCCCCTGAGGCCAATTAGGAACAATGGCTTCAGGGGAGGCATCTTTGACCTTATACATGATGTTGGGGTCACTGATATCACAATGTAGTGTTTGCAGCATAAAGGTGTTGAAGTGACCTGTCAAACAATCAGTATTAACAACCAATGCAGCAAAGGCCCAGGATGGCTCACCTGCCAACATGCCCAACAATCCATTCACTAACTCACATCTGCAGGAGAATCAAATAATTGAAGTCCCATAGAAGTGGTACAAAATCCATATAAGCTCCTGAGTTACTCTGAACAACAGTAGGGGTGTAAAAACTGCATGCTCATCCTGTGGTTCCCATCTTTCATCCACCTTCCTTCCATCTATCCATACCAGGATGTTGAACCTCTCCAAGATATTCCTTATAGTATCCTGCTGCATGGGAGGTTCATAATTGTCTGGATAATATCCCATTACCCAAAGTGCGGGGTCAGAGTGAGGACAAGGGGCTACCAGTATGTTACACTCATCATGTAGGATGATTGTAATGCCTGGCCAATACTTGACATAATCCCAGGTTGGTGTGTTTTTGTCCACAGGAGACACCAGACAGTTTAAGAAAATCCAGTATTCATTATTCTTTCTGAAGATGCACTTCTGCAGGCCTTAAAGGGTGGGAAAATGAGGAGAATGTTTAGCCATGAGTTTCATGATATCAATGTCATTAGGAAGTTTGGCAGTGCTAGTACCAGGAAGGATTGTAGACATCCATAACATTTTGATGGGGTAGGTTTTTGGTGGGGCTCCAAAGTGTTCCCATACTTTGCAAAGGGGTACTTTGGTTCCTTTGCCATGCATGTCAGTTGCTGTGCAAAAAAGCATTGCTCCCAATGTCACCTTTGTGAACTTGCAGAACCTCCTGCTCAGCTTGTAGGTACTAAATGGACCAGCAGCCATGGAAAAGTCAAAATCACACCATGTGGTGGAGGCTCCACTGAGATCTAATACAGCCAATAGGAAGTGGATGGGGTTGAAATTGATGTCCATTGGCTCCAAGATGACGGTGGAGCCTTGGATAAAGGCAGCCAGTGTGAATTTTCTCTTGCAAAGGGATGAAGTGACATAGAATTAGCAGTTGAGCTGGCATGCAGAGATATAGCCAGCAATCTCAGTCAGCTGTTTTAGAGCCCCTTTTTGGGGACCACCAGAGAAGGATTCCTTCAGTTTACAATAGGTCAAGATACATATCCTTGAATATAATGTCAGATTTGGACCACACAGAAACAAGAATAATGTTGGGCTTGCATAGGTTTTCAATGAGATGAAGGAAGTGGTCATGCCAGGAGGTGGTTATGGAGTTTGATTCAGTGTTGGCCCAGTCACAGGCAACCTCCTGAATCTATTTCTTCTGGGGTTAAGCATTAGGAAAAGAATGAAGGAAAGATAATCCTATATAATGTCACAATGCAAAAGATAATGCATTATCTTTTGCATCATGATATTATATAGGATTATCTTTCCTTCACCCTTCCCCTGATGCTCGCAAAATCTTTGCTGTTGCAATGCAATTTTTCAGCTTATATAAGCAGCCTCTGAGTGAAAATATTGCAATATATTGCAATATCCCTGCCCTATTTTGCAAGACTTTGTTAGTGCAATTTTCAGATTATGTAAGCAGTCTCTAAGCGTACCAAAAGCAGCTACTACTCCCACCATATGGCCATTTTTGGATACTGTATCACTTCATATCCTATGTTTCTGATGCTTTTGACATAACCCTGCTTATTTTCCTGTTATATAGATACTGTAGATCAATATAATAGAATATATACCATTAAAATATATGTTTTAACTGCTTATATGAGTGTCTGAGATCCAGTATAAGTATCCAGCCAATATATAATAAAAAAAGAAAAACATATCCACATTTTTGACATCCTTGACATATGTGCTAGGTAACCACATACCCAGGTACTATTTATGTATAGGTAGAACATATTATAAGTCCAGCTTGGTTGGATAAGAGCTAGTTGTGCTACAATCAATTCACCTCCTAGCCCCTTTTTCACTCTGGGAGGCTGTCCTGATGGCTATAATGGTTTGGATTTGTATGGGGATCCATGGTGTAGCTATCCACTTGTATTCCATCAATAGGCCACCTTTCCAGATGTGTTAGAAAGTGTACAATAATGTATTTTCGCTTTTTTTGTTGATAGGGGTATATAAAATAAAATAGGACATATCTGTGACATATAACCATATGGGCAGGTAGTATACATTCATCTAAATATCCTCCCACTTTCCTAACTCTGCCTAATGAGTATTTAGACTGGGAGAAGCGAAATAAACATATGAAAAGCGTGGGAAAGTGATCGGAATTTTAAGAGACTTTGCAAAACATATTAAAACACAACATTATGGCTTCCACAGCATACCCGGGGCTTCCCTAGATATTAGAATAGACCTACAGCATGCATGAAAACACATAGACAACATTTTCACAATGATTTGTAAATACAAAGTATCAAAAAAGTGAAATGTCATCATATTACCATACAGTTTACTTATGTATAAGTGAACCAAATTGTGAATGTATAGGAGATTTACTTAGGAACCAATGTTGGAAAGGTATATACAATCAGAACAGAGAGCACTTTTGCTACCATGCTTGGTATGGATCTATTCTGATATCCTTACATAATCTGAAAATTGCACTAACAAAGTCTTGCAAGATAGGGCAGGGATATTGCAATATATTGCAATATTTTCACTCAGAGGCTGCTTACATAAGCTGAAAATTGCGTTGCAACAGCAAGGATTTTGCAATACACTACACTATAGCAAATCCTGCAAGACTATAGTACAGTAGTTATAATCCTTTTTTGCAATAAATCTATACTATGGCCTGTTGCATGGCCTTCAGGAGTTCAGGCCTAGGAGGGGGATACTGTCATATCCCAGAAATCCTGTAAGTCCAATCCCAGTCTTCCAGACCAACTCCAATTCTTGTACATATGAACTCTGGTGCATTCTCATTTGAGACACAACCCCTGACCCCTGGACCTTGTCCATACTTACAACCCTACTTATATACATCTTCCATTACCTCCATTTCTCCGCATTAGTATTAGTTCCGCTTAGGAGCACAGCTCTGGCTTTACATTACCTCCAACACCTTTACTTACAAACCAACTCCACCTCCATTACTAATCTCTCTACAACTCCAAAGTATATAAACTCTCTGAACAACTCTTTAGTTTGAATATCAACCTAGATAAACTCCTTTGACCTCCGCTCAACTTAACATCTAGTACATCTTAAGTCTAATCTGACCTCCCAGTAAATTCTGAGACACAATAGAACTCCTGACAAGGGCACACCACATATGGTGAAGCCAAGTCCCGTCTGTCTAAGACAACTCCAGAGTTCCAGAGTTTGTTCCCCCCTCGGAGTTTGCCTGATCTTAACAGCATCCCCAGATATGTCAAGTTAGTGGAATGTGGCATAAGGTAATGGCAACATAATTTTTCAACCATTGTTGGGTAAGCAAACTGTGGGGAGGCTCACCTCCTGTTGGCTCTTGCCAGATCAAAGCTCAGGTAGATCAGTAGTGACAATGTAGATTATCTTGTAATCATTAGTCATATATTGAACTCCATGCAGTAGGGTGGTAGACTGGGCAGAGTTCAGTACAAGTTTTTCAGCTAAGTGGTTATTGATTGCTCCATGTACACATGAAGCACTTGCACCTAATTGGGAATTGTCAAGATGGGGTGGGGTTTTCCCATAGTTGGTAAGATTCATCAGGCTCAAACACCTGAAAGGAGATTTTTTGTGTAGTAGTATTAGCATTTGTTATATTTTTCCCTAGTTGTTTCATTTTGAATCTGTCTCACTTAAATACAGCTGTGTTATCAGCCTTTTCAGTGGTGTTAATGGCTGTCACTGAGTCACTTTTCATATTGGGTGTTTGTGGTGTCAGTTTCATACTTATTCCAGGTATGTTGCTTGTAACTCATTTTGATTTCTTCTTCTGGCTCAGTTTCTGATCAGGTGTACATCTCTGCTGTTATCTGTATGTGGCATTACTAACATCTCTCAGACATGGTCTCAATTTACTTTATTGAAGTATAGATAAGTGCCATTGACTCTATTATTGATAGAGACTAAATTTTGGCATTACCAGGGTCTTCCTAGGAGAATATTGAGTGAACAGGTATTAGTCACCCAGTAGTTACTTATTGTAGTTAGTCCTCCTATTTTGAGTTCCCAATCAGGTATGAGTCTCTTAAGGGTGCTTATGCCACTATTTGCATCATGTAAGAACATGGTAGCCCCTACATCCATTGGAACTTAGCAAATATTCATTCTAGAAGGTTCCTATGGCTTTTCATTAGCCAGTCAGACTTTGAATTTTGGACTTGTATTGAATTTCCTATTTCTTTTGCTTCCATCCTCTTTCCTCTTTCCTCTTTCCTCTTTCCTCTTTCCTCTTTCCTCTTTCCTCTTTCCTCTTTCCTCTTTCCTCTTTCCTCTTTCCTTTTTACTTCATTCTTTGTTTCATTTTCCATGTCCATATCCTAAGCATAGGCAGTTGGGGATAGCATCATACATGCTTCCAATAAGACATTGTTCAGCAGGGATGGAACAATTTGATGATCTTAGTGAGTTTGGTCTTCCTTGTCAATTGGCTTGGTTGTTATTGGCTTGTTTGTCATTGCTGATTTCTCTCATCCTTCAGCCAGTGTATACAAAATTCTCCATTTGCATTAGCCATAGGTAGGTTCAATATAATAATATGGATGAATTTTATTTAATAATAAGTTTTCTTAATATAGTTTATATATGCAACTTATTTTTTTATCTAAAATTACAAGTATAGAGATTCCACAGATGCAATTATTGTAAATCTCTCCATATTGTTATAGTATGTGTTCCCCTGGTATATATCATCAAAATGGTGCTTGTTTATACTTATTCATATTCTAATCATAGTTTATGCAGTAGTAAATACAAAAATGTGTACATCAAAGAGACCTTAAAATATAGTATATTGCAATATACATAATACAATTATAGATAATGTATATGAGTCTGCCTATAAGATGTAACTCAGCTGTCCATATTTCAAACTGATGTTGATGAATTCGATTGACAAGAAAGAATACTATATGTAGTGTTTTGAAAATCAGTCATGAATAGGATATACAATTTGTATATCTGGTACATTCTCTCCTCTCCCCAATAAAGTTTCACCACCATGCCATCTGTCACCAGATGTTTATGCAGCTTCTCAAGATCTGGAGAGACCACATCCATAATCTCCATTGCATGTCTGCTGAGCCCAATTTGGGGTACTTTGACTGGATTCCTCAACAGCAATGTGATCGGGTTGTTATTTTTGTCCAGAATGGTGACCTCCATGCCCTCTCCACTTTCAGAGAGCTTGAACTCCTTCACTTGGCTTCAGCTGTCCAACTCAAACCACTGGAGTGCATATTATTTGATACCAGATGCACCTAATGGACTTTATGATGTCTTTATATATACTTCAATATCAAGCTACATGAATGGCTGGATAATCTATACAATCTATATGTATAGGTAGATAAGTCCTCTGGATAAGCATACAGATACTATATTATGCTTTTAATAGTATATTATATGTATCTTATATACATATGTACATCAATATTGGCACAGTTCAATAACTCATATATTTAGTTGTACATTTATCAAGTTGTCTTGTACAATGCACATCAATGCATCACCTACATGTACAAAAATAACATTATTATTATTATTGTATAATAGAATGGTAGATTGTGCACTTCATAATTATCATGAAGTGTACACACCATACAATCCTACTACATATGATATATTACATAGCCATCAGATGGTATATTTTGCACACTTCATGAGATTCTTGATTGTACAAAAGTGACAATTTTGGTCATGCCCCATACAATCTCTACTATAATAATAATTTTAAAATTGTCATTCTGTACACTTTATAAAATCTTCAATTGCTGTAGACTTGATGTTTTTGTGATGTCATGTGTGCTATTTAACTAATTTTTGAGAATAAAACTTGTTAATATACAATGTTGTTTATTGCATAGTAGTAGCCTATATATATCTCCAATAATATATTGCAGTGTACAATATATTGTTCATGTATGTAACTACTAATGTCATGTGCACAATATAATATTATTTGATTGTGGCATCTATATTATCACTACACTACTATATATTAACAACCTTTGTTACATGTTATACAAATCATGTAACCCACAAAATATATTCAGTGGACTGCAAAATGCTATCAGAATCCTAGTTGAATCCTAATCATAGTCATTGAATACAGAGTATTTACAAGGCAATGTATTTATGGATGCTGAAATCATTTTTATTTGCTTTTCTGTATTCCTGTGATGTGAAGGTGAAGGACTGGCTAGCCAATCTGCAACTCACATGTACTATATCATGTGATGTGTTTGTGCCAAATTTGAACTAGTATATAATCAACATACACTGATCAGTGATAATTGATAACATATGTCTTCCTCTACCACCATGTTCCCCTCAGGCTCAACTCCCTATGCATAAAACCCCCATGCTGTGGTATCCAATGTAAGTCTACTTAAATGAATTATCACTAGTTAAGCTCAATTTATCGTTGACACTTGATTATTTGTAGCTATCTGCTTATCTAGATCATACATAACCTACATGAGCTTGAGGGACTTGATGATCCTGCACTGGTAAGTAATATTTCCTACTAATAATAACTCTGAATATTGTGTTTTTTTTTAGCAGCCAGTTCCTCCTTCTGAACTGGAACTTCAATTTGAAAATCTGTTCCAGGACTTTTCAAATTCACTGGCTCAGACTGGACCAGTACTTACTTCCTCAAAATCATCCCTCAGCTGTGGATATACTGGCCTGTTTGAAACCTTAGTGGAGGTTTCCTAGTTAGTCCAATCCAAACCTGGAGCTACAAACCCAACCTTTGACCAGTAAGTTAATAATTGATATTGATGTAATGTTTGAAATCAGTTGACCCTATAGATATGGATGTATACAACTTGGGCAGAAATAGCTCTTGTCTGATTCATCAATGTAAATTTTTATTTATTTCAATAGTAACAAATAATGTATTGATATATGTTCTCAGCTTTATCAAGATGTAAAATATCAGATAAGTCTTGTCATGATAATGATGATAGTCATCAACACCCTCTTTGGAGACCCTTTTGATTATCACTGTCAGATTACATCTGAGCAGTTGACAAGGGAGCTTCAAAATCTGATATACTTTCAACTGCATTCAGAGCTTCTTGCCACTGTTTATTGTAGTGGATAAGAGTGATGTGTCTGAAACTCAAGGTAGTCCATTTCTGTTACCAGCAGAAATATATTCTATTGCCATGAAACTTTGCAAAGGAGTGTTGAGGCCTGCAATTTACAGAGCAGATCAATCATCCAGCATTCTCTATCATACATGTTTGAATAAGAGATCAAGAGAGATTGTTGAATAGTGGAGTCTATGTCAAGCTAACTGTATTGGCAAGCTTTTTTGTTCTTATATTAAAGCTAATACTGAAGCTGGTATAATATTAGTAGCATATCCTGAATCAATTGCTCTATTGCATACAGTAGGTGAATAGTTTTTAATAACTAATCCAATAACAATGTTTTGCAGGCATGTGATAATGTTGCAACTGCTTGCAGATTTATATGAGATAGCATTTTTGACAACAAAGGCCCATCCATTTGTGTTGATAAAAGGTCTATAGTCTCCTCAGGTCTTTTTCAATAGAGGAAAAGCAAAGGGGTTTTGTCCAATCTACTTGCCTTTTATCTTGGAGCTAAAAACAAGCTCCACTTGAATGCTCCACTGACTATTCAATCACTTGCTTTTTGTCATCAGCTTAAAGACTTGAGTGGATAGGCAAGCAATATATTTATATCACTCTTACATTTTTATATGATTTCTTTGTTTATAGCTTCAGTTTTTTGGTAACCCATTGATTTATCATGGGTTAGTTGAATTCTTTGGGCAGCATCCACTCCTTTTTCTGGAAATCAAGCACTCAGGGTTTTGAGTGGTGACCAGCTATCTATATCTACAGTGGCATTTGTTATCACTGAAGTGAAACATTTTCATATCTTTTAAAAATTACATTGACTTAAAATTCATAGGCTCTATTCAATTTCTACCATAAGGCTGCACCAAGAATATAACGTTGAGAATCAATGGTCCCAGTTGAAGGGGCATGCCCTGGTGAAGACATGCAATTGGGGAGACAAGGGTTTGAATGCAAGAGCAGTAAGGAATTTTGGAGGGCTTATTTGTATAATTGGAGCCCAAACATTTTGATGTCAAAGAACATAATGAGTCCACATGGAAATAACAGCAGTGAGCATTGACCACATACTGAGTGTAATAGCCAAGTATGTTTAAAACAGTGGATGTAATGATGCACACAGTGAGAGCATTAAGGTTGCAGGAGTTGAGGTATTACACTACAATCTGAGGCATTAGAATAATATGAAGACAATTGATTTACTGAGAGTGCCATGATGTGAAGAGGCAAATCTGTGGGTGAAGGGTTGAACAAACCCCAGGACAAGTTCAATAAAATAAAGACAAAAGAGATAGTGGTAGCAATGCATAGTGTCATTAAAGGAGAGACAAATGGAAAATATATTATTCAATTCATATAAGCAAACAAATTATAAATTTGAAGGAGAAAAGGGTGTGGATAGAAGATATAAAGGGAAATCATATCACATATTGCTATTTGTAATACTTCAAGGGAAATCAATGAGGGAGGGAAGGAGTTTGTTCAAAATGATCAAAAAATGTCTGTATATAGAATTGGCAAGCTCAAGACATTATCTTATATGCTTGAAATGTCCATCAAAATGCAAAAGGTATGAAAAAAACAGGTGGACATTTGGCCAGGTGGAAAGCAAGAGACAAAAACTGTGAAGGACCTCTTTCTTGTTAGCAAATATAAATGTTGAACAGTTAAGTGATCAAATACACTGAGTGGTACTAGAATTAAAATTCACTGGCAATAAATTTACACATTATTGATAGAGTTTCAATTACTCTACACCTCATATTGATACATAAATATTGAGACAATATTTATAATTATGATTATCTTGAATTAATGTTTTGAATTTTATCCTTCTTATATGTAAAATATTTTTACAAAAATTCAGGTTTTGCAATTTTATACATTACAATGATTAAACTAATTTAACATTGATGAAAATTAAATATCAAATAAAGAAAGTATCTTATTAGATAATGCATCATGAAATATTAATTATATATATATTGTGTTTATTATATTTTTATCTTCGAAATATTGCTGTCTATATGTGGAAGAAGAAAAATGTTTGTATTATTGTGGAGTATTATTAATACCTTATTCAAAGGTTCAATTCCTGTTAAAAGCCAAGTAAAGTTATCAATTTTAAAGTAACTATTTGAACCAACTAAATACCTAAAATATATGGTGGTTCACACCAATAACTAATAAAATAGATATGATATCTGAGGAATATTATATAATCAATACTGTATTATTTAATTAGACAATAGTTTTGAAAGTCATAAAGAATAATATAAATGATAGAAGATAGTACTTAATATTACTAATAAACTTGCTAATTTTATTATTATTAATTGTGAACTAAATTCAACACCAATAACAGAGACACTACATATATATTAAGACTGTTTTCATTTCATATTGTAATTTCATTAAATAATCTAAAATAATATTTTATTATATGTTGCAGTTATTATTGTACTATTGACACTTGTAATCATGATGATTACTATGAAATTCACAGATATTTTAAAAACAGAATCTCAATATATACAAAATCTCACATTAGTATTAGCTATCTGTAGATTTAATATAATTGTACTTATTTATTCATTATTGTTACAATAACACAGATACAACAGATACAAAATCTCTATGTTGACCTGATATATACTATGGAAATGGTTCTTATCATGCTTGTATTAAAACTATAGAATCCTCAGTAAGTAGTCACTAAAGGAAAAGCTGCAGTACAATGTCTGAAATAGTCTATGCTTACATATACTACACATTTTTGATTCCTTCCATATGCAGTTGAATGAGTTTGGCATTGAATATGCATACCAACATTATTCATTACATAATCCTGATTCATTCCTCACCATGGATGAGTTAACTCAAATCCAGAACCCATTATTCCTAACTCTGCAGAGAAAGCATGGTGGCTACTCACTACCATGGCCATGGTCTAACATGTCTATTTGACATCTCATGATGTGAAAAGTCACCAGTAGCACTCAAATCTGATGTAGAAGTCACACAGCTGGTCCATGAAATCCTTCAAGTCCCAGATTTTTTTTCAATATTTAATACCCTCAATGAGACATTTTGATTTGATGCTGCCCAAAAGGAGATCCCTCCTAAGAATACATATATTCAGAATCAACAAGTGGAAATGTACAACTGTTGACATATCAGTACCTATAAGGGAAACAAAAAAGGAAACAAAAAAGCAAGGTAATGGCCAGATGTTTTTTGTGGACAGTCTTCTCTACAGATCTATCATTGATGTCATATGAGCAGTATTCATAGAGGCATTATTGAAAACCTGTCAATATAATGTAATTGTATCACCTTATTACTAGTGTATACAGTCACCAAGCACCATACACTAAGTTCACTTCAATGAGTTCTTTGAGCACATTAAGAATTGACAAACCAAGTTATCCATTATGCACCAAGTTTATGGAGTGAGCTTTTTGAGCACACTGTACATACTGAGAAATTACATGCAGAGCTAATCAACATTGAGTTAATGACTACAGAAGATAATTCATGAAGCTACAAAGGGTACAAAACTTGTCAAAGATTAAAAAGATCCCACTAAAGGTGAATTCAAAGTTCATTGAAATGTTTGCCAAATTTCCAACAAATTCTATGTTAAGGGGCTTAGCCCTAGACATATTTATAAAATCTGCCCACCATCTCATACCTCCATGATTTGAAACATTATACTCATTTCTGAGGGAGATTGACCTATCCAACACCTTCATTCCTTGATACAGTTGCACTGCTGGGCACACAATTCATGGCACATAGATAGTGCATGTATATCAAGATAGCATCTATTTGGATAAGAAACCAGTTGAATACCTTCTCCCTAAGAGTTTGAAGAAGTTAACTATTCAATCCAAATATGTCAGTAGCATATAAGGAGACAATATAAGAATCCACCTGACTGCTGGAATGTTTTAAAAAAGTGCCACTATCAAATATATGTTATAAAACCTTTTAAAATAAGGCAACAGTATCAATGAATAAAAAATTAGTAGTCTTGGAGTTATAAAATAAAAACACACACATGTATCATGTGTCAATTTGGATATAAATGGAGTAGATATAATTAATTTTATGAAAATATGTAGTTAGTATAAATGGAAGGTAAATATTTCATATAAATAGAATGAATTAGGTTGGATTTTTAATATAGTCATATTGTAAAAGTCTTTTTCTTTATAATATTATGAATTTTGAATTAGTATTGAATAAAAATTTAAAAAAGTTCATTGAGCTATTAAAGCTAATCATAATATAAGTTAAATGTATTTAAATAATTACTTTCATTACAATATCTTAATAGCTGATAATGAAGAGATATTAAAACTAATTTCATGTTGTATATAATGAATTATTCATTTCATTATAATTCTTCTGATGACTTATTACAATTTGCTAAAGTGGACAATCTATTGAATTCAATTCATATATGATAATTGACTTGTTGGCAGGACTTTCATGCAGAAATTATTCCACATATGATACCTACTGATTAAATAAGTGATAGTTATATTGCACCTAGTTACCTTTTGTGCTACTCACTAACTAAGTATTCTATAGGTTATAAGCCCTGCCTGCACTCAGTAGCTCAAGCTCACTCACCAAGACTTCAAGAAAAATGCCATATTTATGGACTCCAACTCAAAAATGACATGAAAATTAAAGTCTCAAGTTTCAATGGCCATGATTGGCTGGAATACTGTGAGAAATTACTCCAAGCAGCATAGGAAGCCTGATATGCTACTCTGGAATCCATCTATATTATAGTACTAGCAATTATAAAACTGGTTTAAGGTCCAAAGGCCACTATGAGCAAGAATGCCTTATTTATTGGTGGTCAGAAATGGTCAAATGACTCCAAACAGAAGTCAAACTGCATAAGAAAGCCATAGTGCAGTATCTGTTATGATTTTACCCATAAGCAATGGTACTCCAACACCTAACACTACTTCACAGAAGGTCTTGACAGTTCCAAGTCGAAGTCAGAGAGGATGTTGACAAGTGAGAAGAGAGTAGAGTGAAGCAAGTGTCCTATACAAGGGATGGAATATCCCAAGGAACAGTGACTTGACTAAGAACTCATGCAAAGCAGAGAATAAATGGTATGATTGAGTAGATTCAAGTTAAAGAACCCAGTATTCAAGCTCAGCTCAAACTTATATACTACTATATATGAGTTTAGGGTCAGTCTAAGGAAATAGCCCAGAAAGGAAAGGGAACTCTAGGATAGGTCAAACATGTGGAGATGTATCACATATAACATAAGGAAATGCATTGTGTTGCATCTGTGGGAAGATTGGGGGAAACTAAAATGGGTATAGTAGGATCAAAGATCAAGTGATCTAGGATCAATGAGGCTACCCTTGGGTGGGATAGGATCAATGAGGCTGTCCATCAGATGGAGCAGGATCAATGAGGCTGTAAGCCACAGCTGACCAGAAGCAATAGGATCAGGGAAGATCCAGGCCTTGTGATATATGGCAACACATCATCTGGGGAAATGTCCAGTCAAGAGTCAAGAGTCCATTCAGGGTTAAGCCCATGGATTGTCCATTAGAAAGGGAAAGGAATAGTCACAAGATATGAAAAGAAAAAGGCATAAAGTGTAAGATGTAAAGGAGGAGATGAAAGAAAAAGAGTCTGGGTAACTGGTCACAGGTGACAGGTGTCACAAAACTGTAACAGCATCCAGACAAAGTCATATGGAGCATGGAACTGATAGCATTAGCCTTGCAACCCAAGTGAGCAGCCAAAATAACCTGAAAACATTTGTTAAATCTACCAAAACCCATGAGAATACATTGGAAACCAAGTGAGGGGGTGGGGCAGATAGATTAGAGGTTTGTTGGAAATCATGAATGGCAACCCAGCAGGTTAGCAAAATGACTGCTGACATTGTGAACTCAAATGCAACATGCACAGGGCCCACAAGGCCAGTGGACAGGTCACTGAAACCACCAGAAAACTGAAATGAAGGTGTTGTACACCAACATGTAGGCATGGCAGGCCATGGAGAGGCTGCACAGATGCATGAGGAAGTGCACCACAAAGGATAATTCACTTGGATGCATCAAAAAGCATCAATATCAAAGAAGAGTGGATCTGTGAGGGCAAAAGCACAAGTGTGATTAGTGTTGAAAACCAGAGCAAACCATCAGCACACCCCAATGGACACTGTGGACTCACCAAATCAACCCCCAGACTCATATCCAGTACCTACCAAACTACCTGAACAATTTGAGCAATCAGACACAATCCCAAGTGTTAAGCTTGAGGGAAAGAGATGTTATATTGCAGGCTGTGATGCTGTACCTACTAGGGACAAAGTGGACATGCCAAGACCACCTGAAGATGTTGAGGACATCACAAACCAGCTGTGAAAGCTGTGGATAGGGTCAGAATGTTAGTCCAAACAAGTAGAGCCAAAGGAGGAGTAAAACTCACCTAGGAGTGCTTGAGACAAGCTGGACAAGCTGGATGACAAAGTACACATATCAAGCAGTCCATAGAGTGCCCAGGAATGTCCTAGAAGTTGTCCAAAGTAATATGCCAACAATCTGAAGGCACTATGTTGAGATATAGGCCAAGAAGCCCTGGAAGGTGAGAAGGTCAAATTTGGACACATTGAAGTTGATCAGAAGCACAAAAATGACATGAAACAAGTTCAAATGGATGGGATATGGTGTTGTAAAGCTGGGGCAATGGGCACAGCACACTGCAACTCAAAATGAGTCAAAACTGTTGTGAGCCCAAGTTCAAGTAATCATCAGTGGGACTCAACAGGCTACTCTGAACCAAACCACAGCAAATATAAAGGGAGGAGATGTAAGAGATGAGACCAACACCTTAATCTTAGCAGGAACATAGGCTGCAAAAGGAAAGTGGATTAGATTGGAGAGTCCAGTCAAGTACAGCTACTTTATATATGTTACAGGAATGCACATGGACCATAAAGGTCATAAGAGAAATTACTTTAAATAGACAGATGAAAGAAGATGAGAAATTTGATAATGAGAAAAGAAAGGGGGAAATTGATAAGGCATATATGCAGCATGGTTGTCTAGACCATGGTCACATGCATATCACATGACTTTGAAGTCTGAAGGATGTAAAGTTTGAAGTCTGAAGAGAGTCTGATAAAAAGTTTGAAAATATTGGTATTATAACAGAAACAACCTCACTAGCTGCAGAGGAGGAAAGTCAGCACAGAAAGCACAACTGCAAGATGACAGACATACCTGAGCCACCCAATCCACCATCTAAGTGTTCCAGATGTCCTACCCTACTGAGCCCATAAATCCACTGCATTGATGAGGCAAGCTCAAATCACATCCTAGACAAGTCAGAAACACTTAGATTGAGAAAATTGACTTACCAAGTCAGATGGTCACTTCAAGGCCAAATTGGGTGAATCAAAGTGATTGGATATGTTATGTGTGGTGTATAGAAGCCAAGGAAGTGATCCTGAGGTGTAAGATATCAGGACAACAGCACTAGAGTTAATTGATGGTGAATACAAGAGAACAATAGTATGAGTGCTATTAGCCAAGCTGCAATTTGCCTTATTTGGGCACTGCTCAAGCACACCAATTACCACAGACAAGCTACAATCTATGCAAGATGCTGCTACATGGACTACAAAGTCTTTTATTTAATACATTTCATATACTTTCTTTTGATTTTTACCATTTATGTCATATCCCGGAAATTCTCTAAGTCCAACCCCGGTCCTCTGGACCAACTCCGATTCTTGTACATACGAACTCCGGTACGTTCTCATTCGAGACGCAACCTCTGACCCCCAGACCTTGTCCATACTTACAACCCTACTTACATACATCTTCCGTTACCTCCATTCCTCCGCATTAGTATTAGTTCCGCTTCTTAGCATCCTCCGAACCTGTGTTCCGCTTAG
>JBBPQV010000365.1:0-23407 GCA_038092675.1 Boletus rufocinnamomeus
GTGCATGTTCTGGTCATTGCGGATGGAGGGGGACTGGGGGTAGGCGGGATAGGGCTGGTCGGGGGTGTAGGGGGCGGGTGAGACGTAGGGGTCGTTGTCGGGTGCGGAGAAGACGGGGTCGGTCGGAGAGTGCTGCTGTTTTGAGAGCCAGCTCTGGGACGGAGCCGGGTTGTGATTTTCGGGGGACGCTGGGGCGGGGTAGACGGGGAGGGGATTGGCAGGACCGTACTGTGCGACGTTGTCCATCGGACCCGATGTGACACATCTGCTGGTGCTTTCCAGCGTCAAGTCGTGGTCAAAAAGACGTGCCAGGGTTGTGCCAGGGCCGTCTTTCTCCAGTTTTATATCTCACCAGAAATCCGATCGTCCTCTGCGCGCTGTCCTGCTGGGCGTCTTTCCCTCCTCGTTGCTGCCGTTCGGGAACCCAAGATCCCGTTCAGATTCCTCAGATTCCCTCCTGCGCCCTCGCCAAATGCGGCCGAAAACTTTCTCCTTGTGCTGTCCCAGCCTCCATTCCTCGTCATAGTGACCTCCCTATTATCATACCTTTACAGGCCCTCTCTCCTTCCTCGACCTCGGAGATGAAGCCTCATGTTCTCACTCTCCAATGATCGTGGTATTCTTCCCTTTACTCCACTTTCAACATGTCCTGCCGCACGATCATGTGGCTCTCCAATTTATGGCAGCGCTCGGCCTCTTCCCCATGTGCTCCTCCTGGTGCTTCTCCGGCAATGAACCCGCCATCTTACCCACCAACATCCGTTTCCGTCCCCCTTTCTCACACCACCGACGCAGCTCTCAGCCCGTACTGCCCCCTCTCCCAAACCCGTTGCCAGGCTCTTTCCAATGACGAGCTCGCCTGTCGCATTCTCTCTCTTCTTCCCGGTAGCCTCATGCATCATGTCCTCTCTTAATATCAGATCGCCAATATCTACCTGCCTCACCTCGTTCATGATCCGAACGAAAACCTCGAATGACTGTGTGAACTCGACTACTCTCTTGGTTGCCTGACGTTACTCAAGACTTGCCTCATTTGCCATGCTGGCCATCTGTCCCTGTCAGTAGCCAGGCCTGAGGTTGACATTTTACGGGAAGATGTTTAAGTCGCCGCATATCTCTCGTTCTGCTATTCGCGTACAGCCTCTTGTTTGCACTATTGATCACCCGCTTTCTAGATGCTTCCAAACACCCCTGAATATCAGGTCTTCCATTTTGATGCGCGTGTTTCGTCGTCAAATATCAACTGCGCACGATGTCCAAGGACCATCGATTGGTTGCTTTCAATTGAAATCTTGCACCGCCACTATTCGGATGGTAGCGCGATGGTCAGAAATACCCAGATGGAGCAACATCGCCGTTGCGATGATAGGCTACTCGACCCCCAGACCGGTCCGCTTCTGGCTCGTCCCAGTCCGCTATATCGTAACTTCGTTACATCGTGCCCACTAACCCGATGGCGCAAATCAACACATACCTGAATCGTAATATTGTAGATCTGCTGTTCCAAAGTGGATACCCTGCCTTTAGTCACAGATAATCTATCAGTGATGCACAAGGCAAGTGTGCGGCACACACAAGGGCCCACCCAACCCAATAGGGGTAAACCCGTATTCGAAGCTCTCACGTGGTCAGGACATAGCCAACATCACGTGATAGATGTCTTAGTAAGCTTCTTAAAACGTGGATTCCGTATCTGGCGGGGGCTGGTCTCTTTCATGGTCGCCGAAGGACTGATGCGAGTGGCCGCAGCGCTGGTTGCAAGTATCTATATCAACAATGTTCGTACCACTGCCATAAGTCGGCGGCCACTGTTTCCCGCGCCGCTGAGCAGCGGCTCATCCCGGAGGATGTTGTCGGGTTTCTTCGGGCTGTTAGTGGCTTAAAAGACACAGCAAGTCCCGCACAATACACATCTCATCTAGTCCAATAACTCACTCATGTCTACTTTGGTCAGGATTGCTGCTCGTCGGCGTCCACTGATCTTTCGCTCCGCTCTCGTACGATGTACCTACTCAAGTACCCCTGACCTCTTTATTGCCCCTCGGCTCGCTGGGCGCTTCCATACTGGGACAACCGATCACAACTCACTGGCCAAAAAGCGTCCCAACGAACAGGTGGACGTCGGCACAGAAGGGTTCCATACAAGTAAATCGTCGCTCGTTACCGTCCACGGAAGATCGGTTCTGATTATACGACAGAGGACAAAAAACCATCACAGTCGGCGTTGGCCCAGGTCGATGCGGTCAGCACAGTGCCTCAGGAAATACGCGGGGACTGGGTTCTATTTCACCCGGTTTACTCCCAGGAAGAGATGGAGTCTGTGGAGGTACATTGCGTCTCTTCACCATTCTGGCCTTCACGTTCGATGATCGACATTCCGCCCGTAGATCCTCCACAGAGAAGCAACGACAATTTCTGATAAGATGGCTTATAATCTCGTCAGGCTGACCAGGTTCGTTTTCATGGTTTGGTTCGTCAACCTTGTATTAAACATCGCGAATTAGATGGGGCTTTGATTTCGTCTCGGGATACAAGCACAGGCCGCTTCCTCGTGATCATAATATGACCACAGAAGAGCTCAAAGAAAAGGGTTACATTCTTGGAGAAGCAGCCTGGCTGTCACGAATCTTGTTCCTGGAAACAATTGCTGGAGTACCTGGCATGGTTGCTGCCATGCTCAGGCATCTTGGCAGTCTCAGACTCATGGTAGATGGCCAACGTTTGGTCTCATTTCGGAAGGCTAACCACCTTACCTTTAGCGACGTGATTCAGGGTGGATCCACACGTTACTCGAAGAAGCAGAGAACGAGCGGATGCACTTGATGTATGTAGTCATTTTCCTCTTCCCTCAAAGTTGATTACTGACGCATGCATGCCGTGAAGGACTTTCATGACGCTCAAACAACCCACTCTGTTTTTCCGTGCACTGGTTCTTGGTGCACAAGGCGTTTTTTTCAATATCTTTTGTACGTACGCCTCGTGGCCTCACGGCTTCGTCTCACCACCGTTCTTAGTCCTCGCCTACATGATCTCGCCTCGATTGTGTCATAGATTCGTGGGACACCTGGAGGAAGAGGCCGTGATGACATAGTAGGTGCCGTTTTCACGAGGTGATTCTCAACTTGCCTAATCCGTTTTTACAACTTAGTACGCGATGCATCGAGGAGATCCACGCTGGCCACCTGCAAAAGTGGGCCGACATGCCGGCGCCGGCGATCGCCATCGACTATTGGCGACTTGCTCCAGATGCCAAGCTTCTCGATGTCATATACGCCGTCCGCAGCGACGAGTCGACACACCGGTTCGTCAATCACAGCTTGGCTAATCTTAACCCTTCCAAAGACGTGAACCCATTTGCGTTCCGTGAGCCCGATATGTTCGTCAAGGGCAAAAAGATTGGGTACGTATTTCCGCTCTGGGTGGCGATTTGCGGACATTGATATTTCGTAGGTTTGAGAGATCCGAGGCAGAGCAGTATGTCCAGGAGTCGCACGACATTCTCTCGCGGAGGACCAAAGTGTCGGAAATAAAGTATTGATTCATTGCATGACATTCGCTAGTACTTTGTCGTCCTATTTAATTGCATAGATCGCCGCTCAGTAATATTAGTACCACGACGGGCTACGGACCACCGTAATAATACTTGTCTGACCGTTGCCTCGCTTTGCAATGTCCTACTGGCGGGTTGTGACGTCACAGCCGTGTTTGCCTCCGAAGCGAACTAGCAACACAAGCTCTCCTGCAGTGAGTCCGTCGACCGTCTCTCGAGTGCCACTCGACGAGCATAGATGGCTGTCCCCGAGCCTTCTTCTTCTAACCCACCGCACGCCTCAGAAATTCCAGGCGCACCCTCATGCGATCACCGCGCCCGCCGACTCTTCATCGGACCCTTGCCACACAAACTGTTGCCTGTTATGTACGAGATGGTACAGGTTACAGGGAATGACGACGAATCCTTTGACGCTTCCTACGCCTCTGCCGTGCGTGACGTTTTGGATCGCAACGCGCACGCTTTCTTCCTCCGCCAAGGTGGCAGAGAGCAAGACTGGGACGAGCGCGCACGCGAAAACATGCGCGACGAATTGATGAAACGATGGCAGGAATGCCCCTGGGCACGCTATCTACAACCCAAACAACAACGTCTGGCTGGCGTCCCGCACTGGGTGGGCAATACATTTGAGGTTGGAAGTATCCTGGGCGTGAACGT
Source organism: Boletus rufocinnamomeus (assembly GCA_038092675.1). Lineage (NCBI taxonomy): Eukaryota > Fungi > Basidiomycota > Agaricomycetes > Boletales > Boletaceae > Boletus > Boletus rufocinnamomeus. The sequence goes on from JBBPQV010000365.1 coordinate 4,208, forward strand.
GCTCGACAGCCATGCACCAACTCCTACTGCACCCTCGATCGTCCCCGAGATACCGCAACAGGAACCGCAGGTGCCTTATGCATCGACGACGGGGCTTTCGTCCCAAGGTCCGCGTTCTTACTGGACCGCACGGTCGCATTTGTCGCCACCATCACCACAGGGTTCGTCTTCGACCGCTAGTCTTCCCGAACAACACGGCGGTGAACTATCCGCCTTTTCTTCTGGTTCTCCACTTCTCGCGACGGCTTCTGCACCTTCGTTTCCATTAGATCATGTGCCACAACAGGGGGGTGATGCTCCTAGGTCTATATTAAAACAACATCCTGCGGGTACCTCATCCAGTAAGCCAAGGTTCAAACGTCGCGGTGTTTCCCTTCTAGACCGGGATGCCAGGCGCAAGGTGTCGCTGCGGCCAAAGGGGAGCAAACCCCCTCTTGATGGTGCTGACGCCGGGAACCTGCCTTTGGAGGATGAACAGGCTGATGAAGGACCCGTCCCTCCGGCTGCTGTCCTTGCAAGGACGGGAAGTGAAGTTGTCGAGTGCAGCGCTGGGGCGACTGTGGAAGCAGCCCCTTCACAGGAAGCTCCTGATGACATCTTCCTCCGAGGTAAGTTGTGGAACCCTTTCGAGATCTTCACACCCTTGATAGTATCCAAGATAGAATGCTTGTCAGGGTGTGTTGTACCAAGTCAGAATTCCTTTCAAACCATTTCGACGAGGCTCATAACCGCCAAACGACCCACTTGCGTCATGAAGACTGCATGGAGTTTTTGGTCGTGTGGAGGAAGGATATGCTAGAATTGTATGAAGATTATGTGCGTCCCTACATGCTATCTCAGTTCTAGTTCCACGTTAATCATATCGAGCAGACCATTACGGGGAAAGAATATATCACGGGGCACAAGCACCTCGCCTTCCTAATCCCATTGGCCTCGGAACGAACCACGGTTTCCTTGTACTCTTTCGTCGACCTCACCTTCTGCATACTGTGCCCCCAGACGCCCGTCCGAGAACGAAATTCGAGATCACGTAAATTCTTTCAACTTTCAAAAGAAGGTACGAATGTCTTTGTCTTCAAACTCAAGAGCCGAACCAGAGCGCGTGATTGGTTGTGGCACCTCTGGTGAGTATTGTCAGGCCAGCTTGCCGCATCTTGCGTTGACAATACCCCGGCAGGCGTCGTCTCGGGGGACAGATTTCACCTTCCATCGAGATTCGTTGCCCTGACGTTGATATGCGCATTCGCATCGACGTTCCTTCGCCTGAAGTCTGCAACCTCGACGAAGTGTATGATACTTTCAGTCATAAAAATATTATTGACCTGGTGCAACGCTCGTTCTGCTCTGAACATGGATCCTCCAGCTCGGTGCCGAGGAGCTGGAAGACTATTATAGAGCGCGAGCTACAGGCAGGAAAGAAGTTGGCGCTCGCATGGAGATGTGGCGGGCAACTCGATTGGGTGTGGCAGGAACAGGACGTCGAGGGAAATGCGCGGCCATGGGCCGTTCTTTCTGGATTGTCACTTTGGCAGGTTCGGTCGTTGGTTCTACTTCTGCATGGGTGGCCTGATATATATCTCATCGACTCATTAGGGACAAAGGCCAGCTCACCTCGAGTTACGCATTGCGGAACATTTCCCGGACTGCGTTCGCCTCCAGACCGGCAAGAAAATGCATGAACCGCCTGCTGTCGAAGGTTATGTCGATCGTATCAGGCAGCAAAGTCGTCAACGAGTATATCTCGTGACGCACAATGGCAACCTATTTTCCCTGTTACCATCAGACGCAAATCCCCCGCTTCCGCCAAGCGCGCACCTCTCGCGTTTGATGTCAGGGTTAAAACCAAGCGTAGAGGAATATAGCCAAAGTCTTTTCGAGAGTGAGGTTTGGAGAGGCGCAGAGCAGATCCACACTGCACATGGGACGCTGGACCTTGGAAGCATCCGCGCCGTGAGGAGAGCATATCAGCCGCTGTCCCAGGACGATGGTGAACATGTCGCGCGTGATGCGGTGGATGCTCGCGACGCGGGTGGACATCAAGCGCATGTGCACGATAGAGCACAGCTGCACCTCAGGCGGGCTTTCGATGTTGTCCTTGCTTCTGGTTCAATCATACGATTCGAGGTCCGTTCATGTTCGCAGATGCGTGTTGTGGATGCCGTCTTACTAATTCCTCGTACGATAGACACATTCAGCGCAGGACTGCGTTGAGTGGGTGACGAGACTCCGCGCCCTCGTCACATACTGGTCCCAGCGGCGTCGTGTAGACGTCAAGGATGAGATGGACGCCGCGTTCGCGGCGAGTACTCGTGCGCGACTGACACCACGCATGGTAAAGTGCGCCCATGGAACTGAGCACCCAACCCCGCCGGAACCACCCATGAACTCTGAGTCACCCGTGCTGACGTCGCTGTACAACTGGTGTCCACTGAGTACGTGTAGGAGTATCGTCAAAGCCGGTAGAGTGTTTACGAGAAAGGGGTTGAGGGGACAATACAAGTCAGTGCTTGCTCTGTGCATCCGTTCCTCACCTAATCAACATTAAACACCGTCACTGAATCCTTTTTTATTAGACTCGTGCAACTGTTTCTCATACCCGGCCGACTGATCCAGTACAACGTGTCTCAGACCTCGGCTCTACATCACCGCAACTCGAAAGAGATTGGACTGCTCGACGCATACGTCTGTTCGGGATACTTTGCCGCGCTCGCTCTCCGACCGAGCGAGTACAGCCCTGAATCGCCCAACTTGCCACGACGGTACCAGGACGGCCTCGAGACGGACGAACGGGAAGAAGACGAGCTATTCGTGATATGGTATCGCAAGTCGTCGGCGTCGACGTCGGTTGGGGTTGGAGGGAATCGGCCGAATGCACCCGCGGGTGGGTTCCAGCCTACGGCGCCTGTGCCCCGTCTTTCAAAGGGGAGTCATAAGCTGGCGGTGTTCAGGACGAGAAGCAAGGTGGAACGGGATGCGTGGTGTTGGGCGTTGGGTTGCGAGATCGAGAGGGTCGTGAGGAATAATAGGGATAGGGAACGAAGGGTGAGGGAAGCGGGGAGATTGGTCGAGTTGTCAGATTGAAGGGCCGAGAGAGATACGCTCGCACAAGTTATTTACAATATATGTAGTTTGCACGAGGACAAGCCAAGTATCTCTTGTTATTGTGTCAGTACAATAGCGAGGAGATTTGATGGCAAGCATGCTCACATTACACGGGTATACATTACTTCAATAACCACAGCATGGTTTACTCTATCACTTCGTCGTCGTCGTCGTCACTTTCCTCTTCCTGTCTTCGTTGTCTCCTCGCTGCAATCTTTATTCTCTTTTCTAACTCCTTGTCTACTTTGAGGTGCTCCATTGTGATCCGTTTGTTACAACCAGACGCCGGGCAGGGCTTTCCATCTCTTCCCGCCCTCTGCAGGAACTCTTGAATAGCTGCACGAGAATAAGAGTGCCCGCAAACTGTACTGTTTGTGACAAGATCATCAGGCAATCTCGCAACAGAGGGGGCATATCACGTACGACGTCATCGGATCCTCCAAGACCACGAGTGTGATGGGGCATTTGTAGTCCTGAGTGACGCCACCGACTTCTAGGTCGTCTTCGTCGTCGCTGGGATCACCATCCTCTGTGGAACAATGTTAACCACGTAATATGTTGTATTTTCCAAGACAAACCTCTCGGGACGAGATCGTTGATGGGAGGGATCGCTCCGCCGGGATTTTGTACCTCCTAAGCACCTAATGTCAACTGATGTCGTGTGAGGCGGTACGGTCGACAAACATGGATTCCTTGTTTGAATTGCACGTATGTATCGATAGAAGCATACTTTTGGCGCGTGGTCTTGTCCTTGTATTCATCTACCCGCCGCTTTACTTGGCTTTCATATGTCTCAAGCACGTGTTCCTGTCGAAGTTCATGGAATGGAGGAAGGAACACGAGCATGATGGCGCACCACGACTTCTCCACGCATAAGAGCTTGGTGGATGTTGTTCAACGTTTCTTCATGAGAACGCATCTCTTGATCGATATCGAGGAGCTGTTTCATGATGGCGTCAACCTCGTCTAGTGCCTTTGATACCGGATATTCGTCAACGACAAAACAGCGGGAGATGACAGCACCAACCTCTCCGGCCTCGCCAACCTCCATCACCTCTGCAAGCGAAATCGCGACGTCCTTGACAAGCCGAAAGGAGCTTTGGTGAATCTGCTTTCGGATCATCTCCCAGTCCTGGGCTATCCCATGCAACTTTGCACCCTCTTTCCTATCTAAAGGCTGGTCATGAAAGTTTTGGATATCGATTCTGTCGTCGTCATCGTCGTCATCATTGCGATTCGCTTTTGAGGGACCAGCTGCGGGCCCTTCGGTGTCACCGCGATTAATCTTTGGTTTCTTTTCCTTTTTTACGGCCGTTGTCTTGCGGACTGGCTGTACGTCCTCCTCAGAGTCCTCGTCATTGTCGACATCGTCGGCATGTCGCTGCGAGGGGTCGACTTCCTCCTCTATGTGGTCAGAGGACGGTGCTCTGCGAGCACGTCGATCGCGGGACTTGGTAGCGGCAGGCATCTCGGTGCGAGGAATGGGACTGGCGCGACGCGACTATAGGGGGCTCTAGGGCAGGCGTCTACGCGGTAGAGTCTCACGGCTAGCAAATAACTACTAAGTTAGTATTAGCACCTCCGCACTACGACACGGGATGTTCTCCTTCCTTCGCGGTCTACCCAGGACATATTCTCTCCTCTCTCCCGTGGTGGCCCCATCCCGGCCATTCAGTGCCTCTCCGTTTCTCTCCGTCACTCTCAACCAGGCCATGCGTCGAAAGAAACCCCAGAAAGTCAACCCTCCAAAGTCTCCACTCCTTAACATCTGCCCTCAGAAAAAAGGCGTCTGTACACAAATCTTCATCATGAAACCCAAGAAACCCAACTCTGCCAAGCGAAAGGTCGCTCGTGTCAAGTTGTCCAACGGGAACTCGATCATGGCCTATATTCCCGGAGAAGGTCACAATTTGCAGGAACACAGCGTGGTCATGGTCCGTGGCGGTCGTACACAGGATTTGCCTGGTGTTAGGTATGTTCGAGACACTTGTGCTCACGAGTGAGAACACCGAGGCGTCCTTCCACAGGTACAAAGTTGTCCGTGGTGCACTAGACTTTGGTGGCGTTGTCGGTCGCACGCAATCGAGGAGTAAATATGGAGGTACCCGCATTGATTCCTTTGTAGAGTTTGAAACTCACGCTTGCATCAGTCAAGAAACCAAAGAAATAGTCCCTATATAAGCTGTCAACTATTTGATCTCATACCTTCTATCTTAATTCTCTGAACGACTGAATGACTTTAGAACTTTTCGGCTCAGTAGTGGAGCACAGTGTTGCCACACCTTGGGACTATCTATACGGTCCGGCTCGCATCCGTCTCTCTTCAGCCTTGTAAATGCTCAGCGACAGTCCATTTCTTGTGTCGTCGAAATTCGATAACCAAAGGATCAAGAGCTCGGTGGAGTATAACATAGCGCAACTCGGTTTGATTGTTCATTATAACACAAGAGGTGAGGATGATTGTTTTACCCTGTCGAGCCACTGCTACGTCATGTATCGATCGTCTTACTACTATTCGATGGCCCGGCGTGCAATGTTTCCCTTCCATCCCGTGGCAAGTGACCTGATTTCTCCCTTGACCTCTACCTTCGCATTTATTCATCTCTGTCTGGTGGGTGTTCATACTGCCAATTGGTCCTTGGCGAAGCCACAAATGGCTTAATCCTTACAAGATTCACGCATTCCTGACCACAATATCATGAGATACCTTCTCTAGTATCCCGAGTTGAAATGATAGTACCCACCGATAGCAGAGGAGACAGTTTATTGTAGAAGGACAAAGACAAGGTCGGGCTCGTTGAATGGATGATTATCTCACCTTGGTAACCCAACTTTAGTAACGTACTATTTGATCGTGCTAATCTGAGGCGGCTACAATGGTCCTGGGTGGTAAGGTACCGGTAGTGACTGGTTTTATCAGTTGTTACAAGGTTATCGGCTAAGTCCACTCGCTGGTCCTGATCCCATCCGTTCTCATGTCAATGGCGACTGGGCGAAAGTAAGCATAGAACCTGTTCGCCCCGTACCCACGCTAAATTGTTCGAAAAGCCCGGCGTTCTTCAATGCGCTGCTTCACACCCAGACTATTGACGCCCTGGAATACATTCCCGCTTGCGAGGACAACTCGAAGGTCATCCAATCCTGGTAATTGTGCTTGCTATAGCATATCGACGGACTGCCTCATCGGGATCGACGGCAGCCTCATAGACGCGGCTGGTTACCAGACTATGCAACATTATATCCAGAGGATTATGCACCAGTCGCTCCTGGCTGGTTTATGCACTTGAAAGTCTTCCCACTGGTCGTTGGTACGGCGCCCGGCTGGTGTTGTAAGTCACACTATCATACTTCATTGACATGAAAGTGTGTTCTTTTCACAGGGACGGGCCACACAGCCATTGCTGTTGGGTATGTAAGTATCAAGTATTGGTTCAAAATCCATACCTACCTTCAAACTTCAGCCACTCATTGTCAAGAGACATAGAACGCGACATTCATGAAGGGTTGTGCTTCCCATCACCTCGAGGTGAATGATTATTGGACCCCTCTACGATCTTGACTTAATTGTTCATCCGAATCATAGGCGCTACCTCCCCTTCCTCCCAGTTCCCCAGATATTCCCGATGTCATGGCAAGAAGTGACATCGAGCTACCGTTGATGGAGAAATTTTCACCCCCAGCAAGGTCAACCTGGTCTGCGGACGCTGTGGATCTCTTCATCCTGTTATCTTCTTCCCTCCTAATCACAATATCCATCGCCTTTGTTGCCCTCGTATTCCATGAACAAGCGATCCAGGCCTCCATCTCTAGCGAGACTTTCTCGATCCTGCAGCGGGTAATATCAACACTCTCTATACTCATCACGTCGGCCGTGATAATGGTTGCTGGAAAGCGTGCTCTTCAAACTCGCGAGAGGAGGTCTGCGTAGCCGAAGAGTTGCCGTCTACAGCAACCCATTAATCGGGAACTTTGCCAGCTACTTGGTGTTACATGGCGCAGAGTTGCCGTTGCTTGGTCTATCAGCCGTCTGGGGGTTGGCATTGGCTACCGGTTTGACAGTGAATGACAGCTGGGAGACGGGGCCTATTTCAAGCAGGATGGATATGGCAGTACCATATGGTCCATTCGATCCAGCGACTCCGGGTTCCTCATGGGTCATCCCAGCCTCTGAACAATTGGCTTTCGTCATGTCGTCACTGTGTTTCATGTTGGAGGGCACAGTCGGGCTCATCAACATCGCTAGTGCTAATATGGCGACAGATCATCCAATGGGGACCATCTACTACCCTCCTCTCCCGAATTGGATGCCAAACACTAGCTTCTCCGTCTCAACTACGATGAATGGCTTCAATATTTCCATGGAACAGCTCTCTTCAGTCCCATCCACTGCTCGGAATCTCACTTGCGTGCCCAGTGTCATATACCCCCATACCGAGCTGTGGTTCGATGGTTCTGATGACCAGACACTCTCCATTGTCGTCGTCGACTCATCTTACAACTGGGTCACTCGGTTCAATGCTACTGCAATCATCATGGGCGGGATGATGTCGTCCTCTGGCAACTACACCAGGTTTATACTAGACGGGACAACATGGCCCAACGTGATGCCAATAGGCAATCAGTGGGCCCAAGATATCACCAGCTTAATTTGCAACACCACTTGTCCATCTGTTGGTGGTTGCCACAGTTCGTCGTCGCTCCTGGACTTCGCAAGCAGACTAAACGGCTTCCATAGTGACACCCGGGATGCCCAATATCGCTCCTGGAGTACGGTCCTGAGCATGGCGCATGGCGGTTACAGCTCCGCGATGTTCTCAACGTTCTCAAATGGTACAGACAACTTGAACGTGTTTGATGTTCCGGTCACGCTGTATAATGCTCAATTCATGCCGCATTATGGGATCTATGTTCTCATTCTCAGCATCGTCGTCTCGATCATCATGCTGGTCATCGTGGTGAGACTGCGCTTGGCCAGCCATCTGGGACCAGATTTCTTCAACTCGACGCGGTTGCTCTTGGACCCACTGAAGAAGCCAGAATTGTTCAACGCGTCCCTGAATACGACTGTGGATGCGCTTGCAGACCCGTACATGCTCGTCAGGGAGGACAGCGTGCTTCTGCTCGCAGAGGAGAAATCGACAAGAGAGGGGGGGGAACGGGTCGGAAGCTTAAGGTCTATTCGGCGGAGACTCATTGGTGGAACCCATTCGATCGAACCTTGTATAAATGATACCATCGTGAGGATGTAACCACTATCGTACCATAAAACTGTACTGTACTGTAGATAGCCGACAAGGACCGCTGAGGTGAATGATAGGCTGTGGCTGTGCAGCCCAGTCTTTGGGTGAAAACCATCTCGCGCGTTTAACCGAGTCGATTACTTTTGCTCGCCCATGTCCTGTATCCTCCAACCGGCGTGTCCTTTGCGTGCACTACGTGTTTTCCATGGGGTACGGTGGAACTCCACACCAGCCACCCTGCACCCACACTCCCATCCCACTTCCCCGGCATCGAGCTCAGCCACGAAATCGCAAAAGCGACCCCATCTAGGTATCACTGTTGACCCGAACCATGGCCTTTGGGCTTTTTTCCGGAAAAAGGAGATGGATGGCGCGGTAAAACACGAAACGCTTGAGGCTAGAGAGTCCCTCACCGAATCTGGTACGTGTTCATCTTGGCTGAATTCATGTTACTCGTGGAGACAGATTTCTCTCTGGTTTGGTAGGACGACCGTGGCATGCCGCCGAACTCAGGCGGAAAAACTTCAGGGACTTGCATACTCTCTGGTATGTCCTCGTACGCGAGCGTAACCTGCTCGCGACGCAACGAGAAGAGGCGCGGAGAATGGGTATCCAAAATCCCGAGGCACTCGCTGCCCCGACCATGGATCGAATGGTCGGTTGCTCCCTCGACCGTTCTTTTGCACTTTTGACTTACACACCCGTCGCGTTCAGTGTCGCAAGTCGATGGCACGCCTAAAGTTTGTCCTCAATGAGCGGCGGCTGCACTATGAGAAATTGTCCCAGGAAGGAGCCATGTCGCAGGTGGAGCTGTTGAAGGTCCCAGAACCTCCAAATCCGGCTCGTCGCATGACGCGGAGGGAAAGAACGGCGGCTCGACGCAAGGTGTCGTCACCACCAAGCGCAGTGTGACCTTGCTCACTTTGACGTGCAATCACATTAGATATATTTAATACAGCTTTGACTACCAGATGACGCATGAGTGGGGTGCTAATTGATTTGAACACCGCGTCCACGGGCTTGCTCCCAGTCCACCATTGCCTGCGAGATCTGACAGTCCTTGATAGAGGGGCTTTCGTACATCTCTATCTGTCGCCTCCCACGCCTGAGGAGGTGCTCGATTGCAGCGACATTGCGAGGGGACACTGAAGATGCCTGAGTGTGAAATGTATAGCGAACGTATAGGGAGAACTTGGTTTGGGCTGGCGGTGGTTTCGTTCGCACCATGCGAAGCGCACTGGGTAGAAGGATGAATTAGAGAAACGACAAGACAGGGACAGTACTCGCCGTCTGTACAGGGCGAGGACCTCCCTCTGCAGTCCAGATTTTCTCGAGGACATATTAATGTTTGTGTTGTCCCCCGGCGAGTGGCGGGAAACTACTCAGCGGAGGTCCTGGAGTCTCGGGTCCTTGATTGGTCCCTCGACACCGCCGGCTAAGGGGCCGAATTCGAGCCAGCTGACTTTGCTATGATCACGTTTAGAACGTGTCGTGGGCCAGTTGGAAGATCTGCCCGTCCGTGGCAGCGATACCATGCCACAGCGATTCGAAACTTTTTTGCGAGCGCCAAGGCTCGCTCGGAGGCCGGGACGTCGAATCCAACCGAGTATTGCAAGGATATCGTTCGAAAATACGACTATGAGGGATACCTCACCGCGCAACTCTACCCTCGGCGACACCAGAGTGCATTTTACGCTTTGAGAGCCTTTTACGTGCGTACTCTGAATCTCATGCGGGATTACCGAGTTACTGAGTTTTGCTATACTAGATTGAGCTGTCCATGATAAAAGAAGCTGTTTCACAAACAACACTTGGACAGGCCCGGCTTGTGTTTTGGAGGGACGCCGTGAAAGACATCTTTGCTGTAAGTCATGCTTCGGGTGTATTCGGGTTTTATCAATGTCCTTGTAGAACAAGCCCCCGCGGCACCCCATTGCGCTTGGACTCTACGAAGCCACACAGAAGAGTCACCTGGCGCCATACCACTTTCAGAGGATTATCGAAGCCAGGGTCGGTTTATGCGCCGGATTTGGTTCTACTTTCTCAAGATTGATGTTATAGGAACAAGAGCTGCACGCTCAATCGTATCTGACCGTGGAGTCGATGACCTCGCATGCCGAGTCTACTGCCTCGACCTTTCTTTACCTTCTGCTCTCGCTGTTGAACCTGCCGTCCGCAACACTATCCCACGCTGCGTCTCATCTCGGTGTAGCCCAGTCGTTCACTACGTTGCTGCGTGCCTTTCCGTTCCATGCGTCCAAGGGCATGATAATCATCCCAGCCGAGATTACGGCCAAGCATGGCGTCAACCAGCAAGAGGTGCTCACCAAGGGAAAGACTAGCAAAGCACTGGAGGACGCAGTGTTTGAGTTTGCCACGATCGCCAACGACAACCTGCTGACTGCGCGCAGCATGTTCCAGGAGACAGGAGGCAAGGTGCCGGAAGAGGCGATGCCAGTGTTTGCTGCTGCTGTGCGTCGAATCTTGTACGATGCTATGTGTGCTCACCGTCTGCAGATTCCGGTCACGTCTATACTTGGTCGATTGGAGGAGGTGAATTTCGACGTTTATGATAGTAGATTGCAAGTCCGGGATTGGAAGTTGGCCTGGCGAGTTTGGAGGGGTTACTATAAGAGGACTTTCTGAGTGTATGCCGGCATGGTGATCTGGTTGACCATCTCCTGTAACTGGACGTTGTTTGGGAAGTGGAGCGAGTTCGGACGCTTGCACGCTCCTCGTTCTTTTCTCCCCCATCCTTGAAAAGTTCGTCGTGGCTGCGAGTCTGCGGGGTCCGCCATGGATGTGGGCGAAGTACTCAAATTTAGAAGTCCGATAGTCGTAGCTTCGAGTAGCCTGCAAAACCGCTTGACACCAGACCACCACCCTCCCAAACAAAGTGCGCTCTCCTGCCACGTTCATCCTCCTTATCCTCCTCCCCCGCCGTCTCAACCTACGTCCCCGATTTTTCTTGCCGTTTTGCTCCATCGCACACTCCGTCTTCCTCCACCTATGGAGCGTCTATGTGGTATGTTTTCCCGGTGGTGTGAGTTATTACACATCCTCTCAATACTGGCCTAGATGATATCATCCATCTCATCATCTACGAACTTAACGACCCCACCGCCCTCACACTCACCTCGAAACGCTTCCTCCGGGTCTCCAGGGATCCATATGTCCGCGCCCACTACTTTCTCCATCGGTACGGTCACATGGATGCCATGTTTTGGGCCCTAGGTAGAGGCAGAGTTCTGAATGAACAAGTCATCGACGTATGTCTATTCATCACTTGGATATCATCCCCTCAGCTGAATGTATGCGCCCCATCTCAGGTCTTGGTATCAAGTGGCGCCTATGTATCTCGCTACATTATACAGGTTGCCATTCATCACTACTTCCGTTCTGCAAGTCACTTCATCAAGACACCATGGGTCAGGTCGATACCTCTTCCCGTGTTCACGCATTTCATGAAAGTTACTTCTGCGCTGTTCGATGAAATACCACTCGGAAAGAACGAAGACGACGGTTACATTTTCCATTCCTTTCTCAAGGAGAGCAGGCTCCCCCAGGATTTGAAGAGTACGAAGTGGGAAGACGTGCGTGAGATTTTGGGCAAGTACAAGGTGCGCTTTCCTTCTTGTAGAATCGTTTAGTTTGTGACTCGGTCCAGTTCATCCCATTCAGTATGAAGGTGTGCGATTCGATTCCTCGCGTGTCTGTTCTCTCATGCGATGATTATCAAGGATCCTTTGATGGCTCAACTGCCGATTGCACTTGCCATCGAACCGAGACTACTACCACATGCAGAGGCCAACGGATTCCGGATGGACCCAAAGGTATCTGACGACTTTTTGTGATTTGCCAATTTCTCACTGTGGGTAAATTAGTATCGTGACTTCGTGTTCCGTAAGATGTTCGAAAAACAAGCGCTCAACAGCGGAGATCGAACTGATGATATCGTCCGCAATGTTCGAGAGCTGAAGCGCCTAGATCCAAGGTGGCTTTCCATTCACTCTGTGCGGAACATGATATTCATATTCGAGTGGGACAGGATGTTTTTGAGTCGTACAGTGGCGGCAGAAATATGTATGGAGGCGAAGAGCAATGAGTCCGCATATCGGGCCCTCAAGGCACTTGATCGTTCAGGAGAGCTGTTGTTCAAACTTGGGTAAGTCATTTTGATCGATCCCCGTCGTCTGGCCTCTTATCGTTATCAGTCCCGTTGTTACTGAGTTGATGAAGGTGAGGCTATGAAATGAGGTTCTGGGGCGCATATTCAAACTTTCCGTTATAGCTTTTCGTGAAATCGCGTTCGATCACATCCACATACACCATTAATGTCTTGCGTCAACTCTACACCGATTTCCCCAGTACTGACCCAATGGTCCGAGTTGTTATGCTATTAACCGTGTATTTGTCTGACGGCACGTGGGGGCTCTCTGTCATGCCTGAAGCCCTCACATCCTTCCAAACCAAATTGGAAGCGATCGGTCTGTTGCCGCTGACGAAGGAGGACTTGTTTAATATTATGATCAACCCTTTCGTGGAGAAGCATGCTCTTCTACTCGAGTATGCGAAAGAAGAGATGGTAATGAGTGTGAAAGACATTAAGGACCTCGTGCAAGACGTTGCGATCAAATGTTTGGAGATCGGGAGCAAGGTAAGAACATCCTTCGGTATATTACGTCAACTCACTCCTCCTAGGGCAAGACTCTGCGTAAGCTTGCGGAATGCCATTCTCTTCATGCTGCTCTTGCAGATGCTGCTGTAAAGCGATATTCGCTATCACTGGACGACCTTCCTCCAGTGGAAGACGAAAAAGCATGTGCTGCTTATGAAGCAGCGCTGTGTCGAGACTTTAGTAACTTGAAGATGATTCGAGCCAATTCAAGCGGGTCGTCGAATCAAAGTCCAGCTTCTACTTCTCTCCCCGGTGAATCAACAGAAGCCAATGAAGCCGAAATAGAAGGTCAGGAGGAGGACCCTCGTGAATTTGTCCTCGAGGAACCAGAGGAAACGTTTGCTATGGGCGATGGACCTGATCTGGTTTGCTGTTACCAATCGTATGTTGTTCTTGTGTTGAACCGTCCACAGGGCGCTGTAGGACAAGATACGTTATCTGCCATGATCCGTCAAGACGAGATGGCCCCCACTCGATCTCGTAGACGGTCCTATTACTATAGCATTTATGGTGCTGATGTGAACGGAAAGTTGGACTTTCCCATCGGTGAGTAACCCCGTGGCACCTCTTCAGGTGGGCAGTATTAATGTATCACCAGAGTCTCTGCCGGTTGGTAGGTGGGCCAAGGAACATTACGACGCACGCAGTCCTATGATGGCGGTATTCATGACCCATGCTGTAATTAACAACAATACTACGGTATGTTCAGTGTTGATCCCCTCATGAGTTATACTCTAACAGTCTGCTTCTAGCTTCTTCATCTATATCTTTCGTCGGCCGGTGTAGGTTATACAGCCACGTCGACCCATGTCCCTATTACTCTCAAGCACTTCAAGCTGCTCGCGCATCTAGGTCGGGCACCCGTGAGTACCGCCGTTCATAACGTTTTGATTTTGGGATTAAGTTCCATCGATAGAATTGGTGTCTCTATCATGAAATTGAGTTCGGAGCCGAGTTCTTTTTCAGCGAAGAAGACTATCTCTCAAAACAAGCTCCCCCCTCAGACACCAAACGCTTCTGCAAATACCGTTTAAAGCCGAACGATATCAAAAAGGAAACCAGTCCGCCGACCCTGTCCCGCTCAACATGCCACGTGGAACCGTCAACCCCATCGCAGGCAAGCACCTCTCCCCGAACATCTCGGAGACGACCCAGAAGGTCCGCAGCTGCGACAGTTACATCTTATATCGTCCCGGATTCCGACGATGATGCGATCGTAGAGGACGATGGGGAAAACGCAATGATGGTTCTTTTAAGCATGCAGGCGAAGAAGCGGAAGGTAGAGTCGAACCTTCAACGATGGATCAAACATTTGTCCGCCCTTCTCGTGGATGAGCAGCGGAAGGTAATATACCAAATTCTTCAGGTTGTAGTCAGAGTCCTGATCGCAGTCATGTAGTACAAAGAGAGACGGAGACGACAGGACAGGGGCACGGATGGTAAACGGCGAGTCATGAAGGTGAGGGACATTTTCACTGGTATGCGTCAAGGACCTGAATCATTCATTCCCTGAAGACGGAGTTCCACAAGTCTCTCATCATCCACCTCCGTTCCCTGCGCAAAGTCGACCTTGACAAGCGTAAGCAACTTTATGGTTCTGACGTTGCAGAGGAGGATTACAGCGACGATGACGATGACGATGAATATCAAAACGTACGGGTCTCGAAGCGGCGTCGCATAACCACCTGAGCTTACGGACACGTGAAGTAGAAGCATGTTGATACATACACAACTTTAACTGTACCCTTTCATTGTCATAATTTCGTTTGCTAGATTCATTCTAATAAATGTTATCGTTGTGCAGACCGTAGATGTGTTGTCTACAACGAAGCAAGACTAACTGTCCGTCAACGGTGGAGACGTTGATTGATTTACAAACGTTCCCTGACAGGGATTTGCTCTTTGAACCGTGACAGTGATGAAGGAATCACGAAGGGTATCATGGTTGACTCGACGACGCATGCTTCGTGAGCACGAATTCACCATCCTCTCCCACAAGCATGTATGGGTTCGCAAGTGCGTCCACAGTAGGGTATCATAATCAACTCGAAACATAGGTACAGTCTTGGTGGCACGGTCTACATGGACATTTACAGTCGCTGCTACTATAGGCTAGTTCTTCGCCTCCTTGTCTTCTTCGATGATGCTTGCTCCGAGAGCAAGAATTCACTGTCCCCTCTGACCAGCATGTATGGATTCGCAAGCGCGTCCATAGTGGTATCCAAAGACGTGTTGAACAACTCTGGCTTCTTCAGCGGATCCAGCAATAGCCGAGTGGCATCGATGAAATCCCCACCGAGACGGCTCGCCATGCGCAATTTCACCACAACGACCAGCATGATGGCCGACACCACGATGTTGGCGATGAGAACGTAGAAGCCGTAGTGCGGTGTAAACTGCAGGATATCGTTGAATGTGACGGGCACAGCTGGCGCGTAGGTACTATAGGTTGAATTGATTGAAAAGTACGCAGAAGTGTAGGCGCCCATTGCCATGCCCAACGCCGTACTCCAGATGATCCCTTCTCTCTCCGTCGACGAATTGGCAGCTGAAAGCCTGTCAGGAGTCTGAGGGTCATACCCGGTATCGACGCCAATGGCAAAGTTGAGAAGATTGCCTATGGTTGGACAAGTGCCGGTGATGGGATATGTGGTGTTGCACACCAAGCTAGCAATATCTTGGGCCCAACGGTCGTTTGACATCACGTTTGGCCATGTTGTCCCGTTCAACATAAATTCAGTGGTGTTGCCTGTGGATTGCAAGGTGCCACCGAGTATGATCGGGGTAGCGTTGAAGCGATACAAGGACTCTGAAACTATGGGGGTGATAGAAATGATGGACAGTGTTTGGTTATCACCACTTTCATACCATAATTCGGCACCAGGGCAGGTGAGATTATGGGCGGTGGGTGGGATGGACGAAAGGGGTTCCACGGAAATGTTGAAGCCATTCAGTGATGTGGATAAGGAAAAATCAATGTTGGGGGTGTCAGGAAGAGGAGGGTAAAAGAGGGGGCCCATTGGACCCCCTGAAGCAAGCTGTGCGTCACCGGTGATGTTGATGATCCCGACGATACCAGCCACGCCCGAACACACCGACGCCATGACATAGCCTAACTTCTCGGATGCCAGGACAAGGGTTTCTGTGGTCAATTCTGGAGTCTCCGTGGCATTGAACGAGCCAAAGGGAATGGACAGGCTCATCGGCTGTACAACAGGTACCATCGCCCACGCGTCGTTCACGGTCAACCCAGTCGCCAATCCCAGTACCCAGACGGCCAATAAAGCGAGCAAGGGACGTTCGAGGCCATGCCACACCAAGTAATGGGCAAGGTTACCAATGGACGGACGACTGTAAACAGCGACTCTTCGACTGCGGATACCTCCCTTCGCGAGTTTGAAGAGAACATAGCGCTTTCCGGCCACCATTATCACGGCTGACGTGATGGTAATCGAGAGGGCTGAAATCCCCCGTTGAAGGATCGACAAAGTCTTGCTAGGTGTGGGGTCCCATCCGGGAGCTGGTTGTGTATGGATTATGAGGGCGACAAGGACGATGGATGCCGTGATTAGGAGAAAGGAACACAATAGGACGAAGAGATCTGCAACATCAGACAGCCAACTAGACCTGGCTGCGGTGAACTTCTTTCCTAACAACGATTGTGCAGAGTCGTTCGGGCCGTCCATGTTGGGTGGGTGGAGAGGAGGGGAATACTATGATAAAAATTCCGAGCCAACATTGAGAATGATCGGGTCCAATACGTTGCTTGCAACGCACCCGTCAATGGAGAAATATCTGCGGAGTGATGGTGTGTCAACAATGTCTGAGGGACATGAAAAAACTGCTGGTCAGAACCTGGTAGAAGTAGGCATAATCAACAATACAGATTTATACGTACGGGTGAGAGGCAATGCCATCCCCCAACGCCGGGATTTAGTCACTGGGCTGCACTGCCTGTCAGCGTTATGCTACTTAAGCAAGAGGGCATCAGTTTTTGGAACCAACCGCACCTAACTGAGGTAGCGGACATGGTAGGCGGATTCGCCATACCCAGGTTCCCATGCATCGGTTCTGGACCACCATAGTAAGTGGAGTGCCAAATGGAAATGGGCTTTGGTACGACACAAAAAAACAAAACAAAAAAAGAGAGAAAGGCAAAGCCAAAGAGGCGATTTAAAGACATAAGAAACACAACAGTTTGATAGTGAGATCAGACTGACTGTCATTCAGATATCCTCCATATTCAGGCCTGGGCAGAAATTTCCGCGTTCCGACGCCGACCGGGAGGCTTCTCGGCTAGGAATGACGAACAGTCTGCTTTTAGCTTCTTCATCTCTATCTTTCGTCGGCCGGTGTAGGTTATACAGCCACGTCGACCCATGTCCCTATTACACTCAAACACTTCAAGCTGCTACTCGCGCATCTAGGTCGAGCACCAGTGAGCACCGCTGTCCGTAACGTAGTGTTTTTGGCATTAAGCTCTATCAATAGAATTGGTGTCTCTATCATGAAATTGAGTTCGGAGCCGAATTCTTTTCCAGCGAAGAAAGTCTTAGAAGACTGTCTGTCAAAACGGGCTCCTCCGTCAGACACCAAACGCTCTTGCAAATCCCGTTGAAAACCGAATGATATCAAAAAAGAAATCAGTCCTTGTCCCGCTCAACATGCCACGTGGAACCGTCAAGCCCATCGCGGGCAAGCGCCTCTCCCCGAACGTCTGGGAGACGACCCAGATTCCGACGATGGGGAGAACGCAATGGTGGTTCTTTTAAGCATGCAGGCGAAGAAGCGGAAGGTGGAGTCGAACCTTCAACGATGGATCAAACACTTGTCCGCCCTTCTTGTGGATGAGCGGCGGAAGGCAATATACCAATTCTTCAGGTTGTAGTTGGAATCCTGATCGCAGTCATGTAGTACAAAGAGAGACGGAGACGACAGGACAGGAGCACGGATGGTAAACGGCGGGTCATGAAGGTGAGGGACACTTTCACTGGTATGCGTCAAGGACCTGAATCATTCATTCATTGAAGACGGAGTTCCACAAGTCTCTCATCATCCACCTCCGTTCCCTGCGCAAAGTCGACCTTGACAAGCGTAAGCAACTTTATGGTTCTGACGTTGCAGAGGAGGATTACAGTGACGATGACGACGAATATCAAAACGTACGGGTCTCGAAGCGGCGTCGCATAACCACCTGAGCTTACGGACACGTGAAGTAGAAGCATGTTGATACATACACAACTTTAACTGTACCCTTTCATTGTCATAATTTTGTTTGCTAGATTCATTCTAATAAATGTTATCGTTGTGCAGACCGTAGATTGTTGTCTACGATGAAGCAAGACTAACTGTGCGTCAATGGTGGAGACGTTGATTGATTTACAAACGTTCCGACCTGCCAGGGATTTGCTCTTCGAACCGTGACAGTGATGAAGGAATCACGAAGGGTATCAGATATATCATGATTAACCCGACGACGCATGCTTCGTGAGCAGGAATTCACCATCCTCTCCCACAAGCATGTATGGGTTCGCAAGTGCGTCCACAGTAGGGTATCATAATCAACTCGAAACATAGGTACAGCCTTGGTAGCATGGTTTACATGGACATTCACAGCCGTTGCTGCTATAGGCTAGTTCTTCGCCTCCTTGTCCTATTCGACGACGCTTGCTCCGAGAGCAAGAATTCACTGTCCCCTCTGACCAGCATGTATGGATTCGCAAGCGCGTCCACATTGGTATCCAAAGACGCGTTGAACAACTCTGGCTTCTTCAGCGGGTCGAGTAATAGCCGGGTGGCATCGATGAAATCCCCGCCGAGACGGCTCGCCATGCGCAATTTCACCACGACGACCAGCATGATGGCCGACACCACTATGTTGACAATAAGAACGTAGACCCCGTAGCGCGGTGTAAAATGCAAGTTATTGTTGAATGTGAGGGACACAGGTATATAGATACCAAGGGTTGGATACCATGCAGAACTGTAGGCGCCCATCGCCATGCCCAACGCCGTACTCCAGATGATTCCTGCTCCCGTCAACGAATCGACGTCAGAAGGGCCAAGAGATTTATCCGTGAGACAGAGTGCAGTGGCAAAGTCAAGAAGAGTACCTCCGCTTAAGCAGTTGCCCGCGGCGGGAAATGTGGCGTTGCAGACCAAGCTGGCGATATCTTGAGC
>JBBPQV010000366.1:0-23386 GCA_038092675.1 Boletus rufocinnamomeus
GATGTCGAGTGGCGTTTCTCGTGGGGGCGTTCTGGGTAGGAAAGGGTTGCTGCCAAATATTCCTAGCATCGCTTCTAGGTTGGTGAGGTACGCCCGGCCAGCCGGAAATATAATCGCCGCATGTAGTAATTTGCCATGCAATTTCTGGACCTCATTTAGCGTGTGGGTGCGCTTTGACTCCCAATCTGAGATTGCGCTGACGTATTTGGCCCGCTTGGTCTCCGTAAGCGTTACCGTCCGTTTGGTAAGGTCCCAGATGAGGCCAATGAAAGTTGGCCTGGAGGTGAATGGGATGTCCTTGGATAGTTCCCAGGGAATCCCCAGCTGCTCGGAGATGTGGTTGATGTCATCGAGGTTGTAGCAGAAGTCAGCATCGGAGTCGGGTCGGTGAGAAGAGTTGGAGAGATCTTTGAGTGGTGATTGCATGTCTTCGTTGAGCTCTTCAATCTCGTCATTTGGGAGCTTAGGGCCGGTGAACCATGATCGGCCACCTCTGGTGACTTGTCCTCCAGAGCTGGTGATTTGCTCAGCTAGGGCAGAGCGTGCCTGGTTATGCTCAGTAAGGTATTCTCGCCGGATTCGGAAGAAAATGTGGTCATCCACCCAGCGGGCGATAGGGCCAATACCCAGGTGGCGCATTATGTCAGCGCCAGCCTCACCGACCTTGCCATAGATGCCACCTGATGGGCCAAAGCCAAAGCAAAATGAGGTGTCAATAGCAAATGCATTGTCTGCTAAGCGGACGACAAGGGAGGGCCATTGAGAAGGGTGGGATGGGATGGTTCGGTACGCCTCGGCAACGTCACGAACAGCAGCCTCTGAGCCTGGGGGCAGGCGAGATATGAGCAATGATGTGATATGGAAGGTGCTATACTTTGTTGGGAACAGGTCGGGATTGACACGAGAATTAACAGATGAGATACCGTGGGTGGAAGGGGTATGAGGGAAGGAGAGGTTTTGTACGAGACGGAATTTGCCCGGTTTGCCCGGTTTAGGAACTAGGGTAAGGGGGGCAGTTTGGACTGGTCCAAGGAGGGATTCGATGGATTCTAAGTCAAAAGGTCCAATATACCGCCCCTTTGAGAGCTCCTTAAGTACAATCTCCTCAAAGATGTTAGCATGATCAATAATGGATGGGTTATTAGGGGGGGTGAATGATTTGGATAGGTTAGTGAGTCCGACGTGAAAGCCAAAGCGCAGGCCATCCGGTATAGATGGGTATTTATGTAGCAAATTAAACAAGCGAAGGTAGTGCTCCCATGCCTTGGGAATGTAGGGGGTTAGGGCTTTAGATGCTCTGCGCTCTAGCGCAAGCTTGAGCTCCATGGGTGGCTTCACCGCATCCGGAGCACTCATGGATGGCTGAGTGCTTGGTGCGACATCCGAAAGGACGTTGCCAGTCAGTACATATGGTTTGTCCCTGTGGGTTGGTGAGGTGACCCTCGGAGTTGCGACGGCAGCGGGCGGGGGTTCCGTCCCAAAAGGTTTCACTGGAGCAGTTTCGCACATCATGTGGAAACCGACCCAGGCACTTCGGGCACACTGATTTGGAGGGTTTACTCCGAGAGCGTTTGCGGGTGCCTCGATTGGGAGAGCGGGAGCGGGAGCGGGGGGATTCCCCTGGGCGCTGCATGCGAGAGGTTCCAGGGGATCGGCCACTCGGGCGGCGATTCCTCCCTGATGCGGGGGATGTGGAGCGAGGGTCACGCTCACGTCTGTGGCTCTGGCGCTCGCTGTACGACTGGTGGGTGTGTGGCCCTCGACCTTGACGAGAGGAGGGAGGGTCAGCTCTGTCGAGAAAGTCCATTAACTGTGGATGAGAAACAGTGGCGGGACGTGGTCCACGGCACCACGTTTCGGGAGGGGGTGGGTTTTTAAGGGTGGGCGCAACGGCAGGGTTGGCACGAGAGGTGGGAGGGGAAGGAAGGTTAGAGCAAGTCAAATCAAGGGTGGGAAGTACTTGCCTTAGCTTTGATGCGGTCGTCGTCATAGGCTTTGACCTCATTCGTGATGGAACTGAGAAGTAGGTGGTTGATGACAGAGATGTCATAACCCCTTCCGGCCTTGATTTCTCGGTGCCAGTCAAGTCTAACGCGCGAAGCATAGGTGAGGATGACATTCTCGCCTAGGGGGAGTTGACGAGAGGGGTGGGTTTCGAGGAACCAAAAGAATTTAGCGAGGGCATCGAGGTTGTCGAGTGGCCAGTCTGCTTTCTTGGCATATTCGAGGAAAACGTTCTTGGCACTTAGGAACTCGGAGAAGGGGAGTTGGTGGTCTGGGAGGGCGTTGCGCGAGGCTCTTACTGATGCAATCGAGCGGACTGTGAGGTGGTCGTCCACCCTGGAGATTCCAAAGGTGTCGTCGGCTTGGGATTTGTTGGAATATTTGGCTGCGTCCAGGCGTCCCTCGAGGGTGAAATACCATAACTCCACGAAGTCAAATGAGTTTAATTTCTGCAGCGCGTACTGGGATGGGGGGTGGACGAGGATGTCTGCGACGGAAGAGCCTGGGGTGAAGGTATTCATCTTCGGCTTCTTCTTCTCCGCTTCTCTAAGCTCGCGATCAGCTTCATCCCTGGCGATCCTCTCTTCTTCCTCGGCAAGCTGGCGGCGCTCCTGTTCTGCTATTTCGGCAATCCTGGCCTCAGCCTGTTCACGGGCGTTCCAGGCTTCGATCCGGCGATCCCTGTTTGCTTGCCATGCCGCGACTAGTCGCTCGATGGCTTGCTGGTCATTCTCATTATATCCTAGCTGAAGTCCGGCTCGTACTGTGTCGAATTCATCGCCAGCATAGTCTGGCATGTCCTCGAGTCTGGGGTCTGCCATGGTGGAGGCGAGATGTGGATTGGTTGAAGGAAATGAGGCTTGACAATACAGCTAGTAGCGGACTGAAAGGAACGACGAAAAAGAAGGGAGAGAGCCCAGCTCTGTATGCAGCTGGCACGAGCGGGGCGTGTGGTGCAGGAGAAAGAAAGGATGCGCCACACGCCACACGCCCGGCCGAAGACAAAGCTCTGTGACTACGGTCGTGCCTTACTACGTAACAGAGCCGCGCATTACACAATTTTGTTGCAGTCAACGTGTATCATCGAGATTCGGTCTCTTCAGCATTCCATCATATATGTTGGTCCCGGCTTAGATCTAACCCACATGACGGAACGAGACATCAACAAAAGCTATGTCGTTCTCCGACCTTGGGTTCGACAAACTCGATTTTTTACAAGGAGCGTGGTCAGCAATCCCAGACATATTGTAAGTACAGTACAAGTGGAATTCAAAGTAAAGGAGACATTCACGTCACCACGTCCATCTCGAAGATGTAAGTCGGGTAGAGCATCGCGAAGACGCGGTCACTCGCTGATATCACCGAATAGTAGGGATTGTCGGAATCTCTATGGTACGTTGAGCCCGAGCTTCCTGTTCTTCTCGGATTGGCTTGCGTGCATTTAGCCTGGAAACATTTGGTTATGCAAGTCGACATTGCCTGGATCAGATCTGCTTACACGCTGAGCATGGAGTTCATATATGCTGTCGGCACGCGATCAATTAGTTTTGTGAAAGAATCACGTGGAACGACCGCGAGCTCACTCTTGCTAAGCAAGATAGACGGGACAGGAAATAGAAGCTGAGATACTCCATTATTCTGTATACAGTACTTGGGGGAATCACATCAATTCAGATTTAATACGTACTCCCTGGCAAATGCGCTCACCAGGATCACCACTGCTAATGAATTGATACTGCACGGAAAGAAATAAGGACTGCACCACAGCACTCAAGTATTCATACACAGACTTACAAGGAAAGAAGTCCCATCTGAACGAAGACGGCATTCAGTTTCTTGATGTAGCCACCTCGCCTGTTACGGGTTGGATAAGACCCATGTGCAATAAGAGGAGGAACATACCGAACTACACCTGTCCTCGCTGGCCGCAGATAATAAATGATGGAAAGCGTGATGATGGCATCGCAAACGGCGCTCGCTACTGCGGCCGATGGCAAATACTAATGACCTGGTCGTGAGCCTAGTGCCTGCAGTCTGACAACGCGGTACCTCGATGGTGTATAGGAGTTGTAATGTTGGCGTGCGGATTCTGAAAAGCTATCAATGAAATCCAGGAGTATGCTACTTATCCACCCACAAGTCTACTGTGGCCACTGCAGGGTCCCCAGTCATATCAATTAAGGCAAGTAGTTGACAGAAGGAACGAAGAGACACGAACGCATTCCAAGCACTAGTATATAGTTGGGTCAAAAATATGAGAGGTTTTATTTGACTGCTTACCCAGCTGAGCAAGGGCGGACAGAAACTGTCACTTTGAATTCAGCTAATCACCATGAATGTGATCCACATAGCATACCACGGCGGATGTGATGACTCGATTCTCACCGCTGACTGGAAGGTAGAAGTTAACAGTGATGAGAGGAAATCCTGTGACCACTTACTTATCCAGACTCGATGAGCGTAGAAGCTATCACGACATGGCATCATGAGATCGTGGCATCAGTATAGCTGTAGAATGCTACCTTTGCACTATGAAGGTTACCCAGTGCTTGAATACTGTTATTCATGAAATCTTTGGTTGAGCGTGCCACTTACGAGGACACTAGTACCAATCTTGAACGGTTTGCGCACTCAGAACGTGTTTCCCGAATTAATATGAATTAGCTACCCACAGTTGATAATCTAGTGCGAACAGCAACATCAGCTCGAAGAACATTTTATTATTTTTCTTTTCCCAGCGACTTACGGAGGAAGATAGGTCGTACACTCCGGTGAGGCATTTGACCGACACTCGATTAAAAGGTGATAGTAGAACCATAGTACCGCGAGTGTCTGTGTGCTGTCAAAGATGCTGGTTAAAAGTCAGTCGTAGGACAAACCCTATAAGGGCGAACACACAAGACAACCAGTACCTGCGGAGGGGATATTCAGATAAGGAGAGCTAGAAACGCTGTACAACTGGAAATATTTACTAGCGCTTTGAGTCGGAGCTTGTCGCATGGAAACGCTCGCATGTAGAATATGAATTGACCGATTCCGACCCCATACAAGCTAGCATGTGAGGTCATCGCCCTGATAAACGAATCGTGAGTGGAAGGATTGACGCACGCTAATCCAAGCGCCAAACCTACAGAGACGGTTAGTGATTGATCATCGATGCTCTCGGATCTTCTTGCCTACCTATCAACCCAGCCTGAGGGCCCCACATCCACCCAAACGAAACTACACTCATAGCAGATGCGCAAACGACCTATGCAATATAAGGGGGTCGCAGGGTGGCCTTGAGTAACCAACCGTAGGTCGTACTTATATGCATGAAGGCATCCGCTCGCTACCGGATATACTATTATTGCCTCGTGCCATTTAACTCCGAGTTCCTGTACTGCCGTTGATGGGGGCGGAAGGGTGATACGTATGAAATTTCAGTGTTTCGAGCCTTTTGCAGGGCCACGGGAGCGCGCTCGTGGCAGAAAGCACGTTAACAGCGCCACTGGCAGGAAGTGATTAGGTACGTATGCATTCAGGAGGGCGTTACCTTCTTGGCTGATCCGAATCGCCTATTCAATCAGCAATTCAACGTACCGTATATGCACCGTCAGGCACATCTGTACTTGTGGCCGCACGGTTTTTCCAACCGCCACTGGTCCAGTGCAATTGAGTCGCATAGAATTGTGAACGCAAACTTGTTGTTCCATTACACGCTGCGGGGTTTGAGCTCCCTGAAGTGGATGATTAGCTCAACGTCAGGTCTACCGGAGGGGATAACAGGTCGGTCGCAGCTTAATCTCATGCGTATTTGTATCAGCATGGACAGAGCATATCGTTCATGCAGAATCGCTACCAAATCCAGATTCCACGGCATGAAATGCAGCCTTGTTACAAGAGATATAGTTGGCGAAGTGTGATAATAGTGGGGGGAAGCTGGATGCTGGACTTCTATACGTTGCGATACTCGAAAGCGGGACTACCAGGTTCCGAAGTCTCTATGATCGATGGCGTGAAACCTGGTCCGTCTCTCTGCAACGCCTCGTCGACCAAGAACACCTCCGCATCCATCAGGCCCAGTGATCGTTTCAGATACGGCAAAAACTCGATCAGGACTTGCGACTCGGAGAACGACAGATTTCGGTTGAATGCAGCCTTGACCCCAAAGTCCTGCATACGTTTCTGTGCATGTCGTACCAAATCAACACCAGTCAGATTCCCAAATTTCCTATTTCGAAAACGACAAAGCGATACGTCAAACTTACCTTGAACGCTTGCACGAACGGCATCGCGCGTTTATCCTTGATCAACCCTTTCTCCGTCAAGATTGCCCTCACCCGCACGTCGTCCACCCGGTCCTCGGTCTCTGAATACGCCTCCTTGACCGCCTGCACGCAGATCTCCTGCCACGCCGGGAACTCCGTCGCCACGTACACCCGGACGCTCTTGGGCAACTTGGGGTCGAATGAAAGACCGTCCGCATTGCCCCTCTTGCCCTTTTGAAGCTTCTTCAACAGGGTCGTCTCGGCGTCTCGGATCATCTTGAGCGTGCCGCGCATGTATGCGCCAGCTGCGATGAGGGTACGGTCGGCTATACGACCTGGGTCGGGCCATCGCGCGAGCTGGATCGATTGGGATTCGTTCAGAAACGCGAGCCAGATGTGTTCGGCAGAGTGCGGGGCAAACGGGGCCATGAGGAGGGTGGATGTGCGGACCCAGTACTTGACTAGCTCGACGTGCATACCGACGTCGGCGGTGACCTCGCGGTACCAATCACGGATGTTTTGGAACTCGTAGAAGCCATACTTCAATGCGTCCTTGAAGGAGGTGCTAGAGAGTAGAGTGAAAGATGAGGCCCGCGGAAACACGATCGAAGAGAAAGGCTGGACGTACGTCTCGTAGTGGTGCTTGGTCATGTTGATGTGGTCGATGATTTCTTCCTCAAAGACGCGATCGTGGTAGTTTTTGGGGCCGACCCTCAACTTGGATTCGTCCTTGAACATGTCCTAGGCATTCATGTCAGTGGAATCGCGTATGTATGCAAGCAACCGAATACGTACCTCGCACCATCCGAGCAACGTGTGTAAACGCAGAATATTTGCGTTGGCCGTCTTTTCGTCAAAGTTGGCATCCTCGACACCGTCACCAGCATCGGCCAACGTCAGACGCATAGCGTCCGCGCCAAACTTCTCGATACCCTCTCGAAGCGTCAACGAGTTCCCCTTGCTCTTCGACATCTTTTGCCCGTTGATCATCAAATGGCCGTTCGTGCGGATGCCCAGGGGCCACTTGTCCTCTGGGAAGATGGCGACGTGGTTGTACAGTAGGAACGTCAAGTTGTTTTGTACCAGGTCTTTGCCGGACGAACGCATGTCAAAGGGGTAAAAGTAGTTGAATTCATGCTTCATTGCGTCGGCTTTCTCTCTCGGGAAGGGATCCGGATTGGGCCAAGGACCGTTGCAGAACACGTACTCCCATGCTTCGTCGGTCATTTGTTCTGCTGTCACGCCCAGAGGGCCGACGGTGTGTCCGGTGACGTCGCCGCCTGTGTCGATCCAAGTAGTAGATCAGATCGAATCAGTAGAAGCAGGGTGGCGTGAGGCATACCTTGGAGCAGATGAGCCACAGTGTAGTAGGCCATGTAGATCGTCGAATCGCTCAAGCTTTCAACCATGAACTGGGGATCCCACGGCATCTTTGATCCCAAGCCATACGTGCGCGCGCAAGCCCATTGGTTCAGCCAGGCCAACGTTGACTCGAACAAATTACGGGTCTCCACCGTCCAAGTGTCCATCCTCGCCAAGAGTCTGAAGAGAAGAAAAGCAGACGGTCAATGCGACAAAACACGCAAGTTCAAGAAAACACGAACTTCTCGGTCTGTGCTCTCCAAACCGATTCACCATAGTCCATATACCACTGGTCCATCAAGGCAACGACACACTCGTCTGCACTACGCGACACGACCAAGTTCTCAGGCTCCGCGTAGGCGATAGCCAACCCGCTTTCTATCAGTTGCGTGCGAACCTTTGGTTTCGCATCCTGGACCGATTCCCCTTTGAAGTCACCGATAATCATGGTACCACCGTAGAAACCCTCTTTATATGCAATCTCCTTTGCATCCGCGAGCGCCTTGGCGTCTTTGGGTGATTGGATTTTCAGTTCTTTGCAGACCTGGACGGCGGTGAGGTCCCCGTATTTGGTGGTTTTGAGGACAGGAACGGGTGTGAAGTCCAGCCATTTGGGGTCCACTTTGTAGTACTCAGCCTTCTTACGCAGTTCTTCCGTCGTCATGTAATCGTCTGGTGAGTCGGAGGGTACGGAGGTGACGACCCCAGTTCCCTGTCATACATGCCATGAGTATCACTGTAAAACGAGTAGAAATGAGAATGTCGTGCCTTGGTAGCTTTGACGCTCTCCATCGGTAGTACATATACTTCAGGGATGACACCCAACGGGGCCTTGATTTTTGTTCCAACGATGCTTGCACCATCGATCTCCAACAATTGCACAATCTCCCCGCGTGAAGGGGAGAGGCCTTGGAAAGCCATATTGCGCGCTGCTCGGTATGATACGAGGAAGGCATCGTTGTCGTTGATGGCAAAAACGCCGTACTTCAAGGATGGTCCAACGAAACAGTTCGTTTGGCCGTACCTGCAACCGGAAAGCGTCAACAAAAACAAATATGACATGTGAGCGTGACGAATCGTACATCGTCTCCGGGCGCAGGGTGGCAGGGACCAAGTACACTGTTCTCCCTCCAACTTTACCCTCGACGGCGGCCTTGGCTGCAGGGCTCCATTCGATCACTTCCATTTTGATGGCGACATACTCCTGTGGGCCAACACCTTCTCCATCAGATCGATCGTGGTCCATGCATGGCTGGCCGTCTTTAGGACTGTAGATGGTATATCGCTCGCCAAACTTGATTTTACCGAGTCCGTACAGCTTGTTCATCTGCCATCGGACGAAGGAGTCATAGTATGGGTTGATATCGGTGGTCAGGAAAGAGCGACGCCAATCTATCCGGTTACCCATAGCGTTGTTGTCATCCTAAGATAAAATAAGACGACAAAGAAGAAGTAATTTTGGACATGAAACATACTTTGCAGATCGGTGGAAAGTAAGACAGCCAGTGGTAAGGATCAGCAAACTTTTTGACCTGTTCGCGGGGCACGCCGATGGATTCCATGATTTGGAATTGATAGGTCAGACCTGTAGATTTGGCGGCCAGTTTTCCCTTGGTCGCTTTTCCGACCTGTGCAGATGGAGGAGCGGGACCATTCTCGGTCACCTTGGGAGTCTCGCCTTCCACATTGGGGTCGTATCGCTCAAAGTTTTCGCCGAAGAGCTCCATCTCACGGATGATTTTGTCTGATGCTGCCTGATGGAGGCAAGCCTTGAGTGAGGCGTCGGATTGATGTAGTTTCGATGCAGACACACCTTGATTGGCATCCCGGTAGCATGTAGACCATGCGGGAACAAGACACGCTTTCCGACCAGGCGTTGGTATCCGGCGGCAAACTCGACTTTTGATATTGTGAACGCGTGGCCGAGGTGCAGGGAGCCGTTCATGTACGGATAGGGAAAATTTCCGAACCACTTTGGATATTTCTCCTTGATCTGTTCTGGGGAGAGACCACGGAGCTCGTCCTGTGAGGGAGCAGTTGTCTCGAAGAGACGCTCCTCCTGCCATCGAGCTTGGTATTTCTTTTCCAAGGACTTGAGGTAATCTCGCTTTCCTGTCTGGCCGCAGGTGAGTGTCTGATACAAGAAATGGAGCGAGAGACGTGCCTGGGCGAGTTCTATGGTATTAGCCATGGTGAGTGATACTTGACGGATCTGAGAATGTACAGATAATTTACAGCGCCAGAGAAGGCGAACGGTCGCGGTGTATCGCAACAGACCTGTAATCTTGTCCGGATAGATTGTAATCAGCCTGGTCAGTTTTTTTCCTATCCCGAGTCATATACGCTCGATCGAGAAACCCCCCTCGGCTATTTTTTCAGTCACCGATGCAAACATGCGCAAACCCAATGTCACACACGCGTCCGTCACGCGTGACACGTTCATCCGCGACATCATGCCGGGGCCATGTAACAACAGGAGAAAGAAGAAGCAACACAAGAAGCCCTCCCAAAATCAACACGTCCCACAACCCTTCCAAAGTCTCCCGGAGCTACACCGCCAAATTCACGACCTTGACGACACCGTTGACGATCCTCATCCATGTCACGACGGTATTTTCATCACTGCTCCCAACATATACGATCCCGGTAACGGGCCTCGCGTCCGCGATACGCGTGCCTTTCTCTCGTCTTTCTTTGCTCAGCCCCCCGCCTTGGATGATCCGTTATGCGCAGAGTTTGCCCAAGAAGAGATCCTACAAATGCTATGCACTGCCCTACCCGAGGAAACCGCCATGGTACGTTCATCTACTCGAGTCGGCTTACAGCCACCGACTTCTATCCAGATCCTGTGGTACAACAAGAGTCGTGCCACGGGTCGTGTCTGTCCTTCGTGTCGACGCTTGTATAGTTTGGGCGATGTCCTTCCCGAGCTTATCCAGGACACTCCCAAGTTCCTCCCTGAGACTCGATCACCGTATCTTGCTCGTGAACAGGAGATATCTGGCTTATGTAGGCGATCACCCCGCCATGGGGCAATGTATTGATGATGCCACTCCTTAGGTTCACCACTCTGCTTCATTATGGCATGTTTCAATCACCCTGGAGCTATCAAGACAACTTGGGGTCGTGTGGCAGAAGAGATAGACGATTACACCTGGGAGCTCCTCAATAGCCCGGGCTCAGGTGCTGGCGACCAGGGACTCAGTCTGCTCGTCAAAATGGCGCGACTCCCTGACTTGGGCCTGGGACAGTTGTGTCTGCCTGACGTTGATTTCGAATCCAATGGCTAGTATCTCATTCCATTACACTGCTCTATCTGCTTTCGAGGTAAGCTCTGAAGCCAGAGTGTTTGTTTGCGCAACTAAGAGAAACAGGCAGCTTGCATTCGCGCATCTATCTATGTATATTGTAGATCTGCCGATAATTACGCACGGGGGACATATGGGACAATATCTATGTAGTGTAAATAGGCCTTGGGTTCATTCAGGAGATCTACGTCAATATTTGACGCTTTGGAGACCCCCCAACGAGAAGTGGTTACACCCGGGAGGCCGGCCGAGAGATAAATTGGACACGCGTGGTGGAACGCGTCGACGCGCCGGAGATGTCCGGGAATGACCGCTTGTTGAACGGCGCTTACGTGAGCGAGTCCGTGCTCAATTCCCACGGTTGGAAAATGCCAGGCGTCCCCTTATACGAGGCTCCCACCCGCCAAACGCTCCCAGCCAACCTTGCCTATAGCTGTACTGTGCGGTCCACCCGCCTAAATCAATCACTCCCCTACCACTCCTCACTGTAGCATACAACAAAGGTCAGCCGACCTTTCCAATTTATCTACTCTTAGATCGTCTTCCTCGATGCCTGGCGATGCCGGACGACCCTTTTTCTCCTCGTCGCTCCCAGTCGTCGGCGTTGTGCTCTGTCACGCCGCGCTGGTACCGTGTTTGTTTGGTCACCAACGCGTCAACGCGCACCGTGTTCCACAACACTCCACTTGACTTGCACACCCTTTCGCGTGCTCACGACGTGTTGAATCGTTTACTAATTCGTCTTTTCTCCTCTAGATGCCCAAGGAAGCTAAACCCAAGGTTCGTTCATCGCATCTTGTCTACCAAACATCCATATGGCTGCATATATGCTATGTTTTACTTCAATTCATGCATTCTTTTACCGTTTTTTTTAATACGTTGTTACTCACTCCTCGACAGCGCAAGGCCGCTGAGAAATCCGAAAGCAAAACTGCCAAAGGCACAAAGTCCAAGGCTAAGGGGGGCCCAAAGCGAGCTCTCTCTGCTTACATGTTCTTCAGCCAAGACTGGAGAGAGAGAATCAAGGCCGAGAACCCTGATGCTGGGTTCGGTCAGTGGGTCCCTTTTAACGTGTGATATCCATCTGAAGACTGTTCACAGGCGAGGTCGGCAAACTTCTCGGAGCGAAATGGAAGGAGCTCGATGAAGACGAGAAAAGGGTAAACACGTTCGTGCTGTGTCTTGTCCACATGCTGATATTCCATCCAGCCTTATATTGATATGGCTGCGAAGGATAAGACACGGGCTGAGGAGGAGAAAGCATCGTTGGCTGGCGTGAGTCCCCTTCTCCGATGTTCTTCCCTCTAATCATCATCTGAACCCAACAGGCAAAGACCACGTCCAAAGAAAGCGGTGGTGAAGAGGCCGCCGACGACGATGATGAGTAACCGTCCAAATCCCGTGATGTGCTGTACATATCCATGACATTGTCTTTCCCTGCTCCGTCGTTGCAACCTAATCACGATTCGCCCTCTCCCTTGACCGTTCTCAGTATAATAACTTCCGCCCCCTGCGAGACATGTGCCTACCAACCCTCCTTAACTGAGTATTTTTCTCTCTTCGATTGTAACTTGCTCTTTAAATGCTTCTGTGCTCTCATGTTTTTGCTCGCCGTGGTCCTTCGTACACTTGGTTCCATATGTTGCCCGTATTTACTGCGCTCAAAAATGATTGTATTCTTTTACGATCACCACATGTTCGTCAGCATTACATAGAATGGTACTGGATCAGGTGGCCTGATCACGTGCGCTCTACCGAGACGCGACTCAATTACCGCGATGGCTCTTTGCCTCGCTCATCCACTACGCGATGTCTTACGGAAAGGGGAAAGCGAAGGCATCCGCATATCAACAGAGTCACGTCGCATCTCTCATTACTTTGCGCCATGTATTGATATTGTTACACAGGGATTTTCGACTCGATACCTGCGCCCCTAGGTACAGAAACCATACACACATACGAAGATTGACGGGGCGTTGACCTAAAATAACATAGAACCGGATTCCGACCCAGAATTCAATGCCGGGGCGTTCGTTTACGAGACGAAAAAGAAATCAAAACGTGGCCGTAAACCGTCGGACGCGTCACCGCCCCGCAAGTTCCGGACGAGACGGAGTGACGTCCTCGGTGATACTCGACCCTCGAGTAGTTCCGGTGAGTATATATATTTATGTGTATATGGTACAAAAAATATTTTGGATCGTACAGGAAAGCCGTCCCGTCGCGTGGAAGAGCCAAAAACGAATCCTCTCTTGAAGTACTTCGGTATGGAAATGCGGTGTTGCGTATCTCACGGACATACATGACATTGATTTATCCAGGCAATCATCTGGACCTACACTCTGCCTCTGAGGATGAAGAAGGCGCAGAAGATGACGAGATACCAGACGTCGACTCAAACGAGGACAGCGACACGGAGAAACATGTTGTTTCTAGAACATTAACGGTATTTTTGAAACCTAAAGAAGCAACGCCTAGTACAGGCGGCGTCACCCCAGTTGTGGATGATTCTGAGACGGAATCAGAGTCGGAGGGAGAACCAGTTGTACAACCGCCAAAACGCAAGTCACCCTCCTCTCCTCAATTCATGCCTCCGTCAAAACGCAAGCAGACACCTCCCATGGAGGGTATGTTATGAGCTATAAATGGTTTCTTCGATTACGGAACTTATTCGTTATAGATGATTCTGAGACAGAATCAGAATCGGACGAGGACGAACTCGTGAAAACTGCACGTTCTACTGGTATGCAGCCCCAAATATTCTCCGTCCAACTAAAGGACTTGACTTCTTCTAGCCCGAGTAGTTTCTCCAGTCCAATCAGACTCTGAGACGGAATCTGAAGACGAAGAGGACACGATTGCCAATCCCGTCTGTACCCCATTGCACTACGTCGTTTTCCTTGCATTAAACCCGTCTTCTACAGGAATTCAGTCCTCGGCCAGGCTTCGCGCTTCCCCAAGGCCAGAAATACCTCGGTCCTTTCGTTCTAAACCGCGAGAAGAGCATCATGGTACCAGCTGCAATCAACACTTATTTAAGAGAATACCAGCGTGAGGGTGTGCAGTTTTTCTGGGACTTGTATGATAAAGGACGAGGCGGACTTCTCGGCGATGACATGGGTCTTGTATGTCGAATCTCTTGCTTCTGCTCATAGCTCTGAGATTTCTTCGCACTACTTTGATTATAGGGTAAGTGCTCATTGTATCGTACGTCAGAGCATCCTGCGTCTTAGCCGCGGTACGACCTGGTAGGTAAGACCATCCAAGTGATATCATTCCTCTCTGCAATCATGAAGAAGTACGGGGATCGGCGGGATGTGGATCGGAGACGAAACCATGTCTCAAAGCTCCAAGACGGTGTAGAATGGAAAAAGCATCGAACTCTTCCTCCCGCGAATGCCGTATGGCCGACTTGCTTGATCATCGCACCGTCCACGGTGGTCGCCAACTGGGAGCGTGAGTTTGAGACGGTGAGTGCCCTTAGGTTTTCGCGAAAGCAACTCCAGTCAACTGGCAAACTATCAGTGGAGCTATTTTGAAGTTGGTTCCTATACTGGCTTGCCGACGCACCGAGAGGAGGTTCTCACAGATTTCAAGATGGGACGTCTAGATATAGGTAGGTGTAGACTTTCGGTTTGACTTCCAAGGAAGGTTCACTAGTATTCTCGCAGTAATCACTTCGTTTGACCTTGCGCGAAAGGATATCTCATTACTCGACGAGTTACCATGGTCGGTTATTATGGTCGATGAAGCGCACCGTGTCAAAAACCCCCGGTCCAAGATTACCAGGGCGTACCACCAGTTTGCGTGTATGAAGCGGTTCGGCTTGACAGGAACAGCGATACAGAATTCTTACAATGAGCTGTGGACAATCCTTGACTGGACGAACCCCGACCAGCTGGGGTCGATAAAACAATGGAAAGGATTCGTTGTCAAACCATTGACTGTCGGTCAATCAGCAAATGCGACGGAAGAGGAGAGGACTAAAGCATTGGTGCGTTGCGATATCTTGCATCGTTCCAAGAGTATGGCTGATTTTCTGTAGGCTGTTGCAAATATTGTCCGGAACCAGTTACTGCCAGAGTTCTTCAAACGAAGGTAAGCTATTTGTCGCTGTACTACCTCGGCCCTTTAACAAGTACTCTAGGACCAAGGATATCATCAAGAATCAGGTAAATGATTCGACTCTCGACTCCTCATCCTATAACATACAAACATTACACAGCTACCAACGAAGATTGACGAAGTCGTATTCTGTCCTCTGACACCACAGCAAATCAAAGTATACAAGCGTGCTCTTGCAATGGACCCAGTCCAGAATATCGTCCGGAAGGACGAATTTTGCGATTGTGGATCAAGGAAAAAGTTCGTTGATAATGAAGAAGACTGGTTAACGGTCGCTGATATTTCTTCAAGGCGTAAAGATTGTTGTCATCCATTTGGAAAGGGAGACGTTCTGAAATTTACGTCGATTTTGATCAAGATCTCGAATCACTTGGCGCTGATCCTCCCAGGTAATGCCTTTCATAGGTAAAGTAACTACACAACTAACAAGTACCTTAGCCCCCACCGATAGTCAAGAGCAGGTGAGAGGTCCAGGATCTGGTTATGTTTCGTATTCTCATTATACACCAGACTATCCGGCATCGCGAGCTCGCAGAGCACGTGTTTGCGGGGGAATCCATCCCGAAATTCGGGACAGCAATGATGCAGCCATCTTTCTGTGGAAAATGGACTGTGAGTAGTAAAGCTTCACGATTGACGTGCCCACCCAACGAAATGGTCCATAGGTCCTTGATGCACTGCTCAAAGATTGGAAAAGGGACTGGTCGAACAAGGTTCTCATCTTTACAAAATCAGTCAAGTTGCTTGAGATGCTCGAATTCCATCTGAGGAACCGCGGTGCGATCAAGTTATTTATGAAGAGTCGAAGCGCCGTTTGTTCATGCCACTACAGGTTACGGTTTTCTGAAACTAGACGGATCCACAAGTCAACATGAGAGTAAGGAATAGAGCCTCATTTTCGGCACTGGATGAACTCACTCCGTACAGGGATGCCGATAATTGATAGATTTCATCAAGACCCAGATATCTTCATATTCCTGATCTCCACCCTGGCTGGGGGGACTGGTCTGAATCTGACTGGCGCCAACAGAGTGGTCATCTTTGGTACGTGCCAACGAATTGCTGGGTTATTTTTTAAAGAGACTAACACTGTACAGACCCCAACTGGAGTAACTACACTTGACTTCATTTAGTGCTGCCCCTCATTGACCACTGGATTTACGTTTAGATCCCGCCCACGACCTACAAGCTATGGATAGAGCCTACCGTTTCGGTCAGACCCGTGACGTCCATGTTTATCGACTCTTGGGAGCAGGCTCGATTGAGGAATTAATCTATGCTCGGCAGCTTTACAAGCAGCAGCAAATGGCTATTGGCTACCAAGCTAGCGTGCAAACGAGGTGAGCATATGTGTTCGTTCGACAGGTGAATACGACAGGAATGGTGTTGTCAGGTATTTCTCAGGTGTTCAAGGAGATACCAGTAGACAAGGCGAGCTTTTCGGTGCGAAGAACATATTCAAGCTTCATGAGGATACCCTCGCTACCAAACTCACGGTAAGCTAACGGGATTGGATCCGTAATTGTGACAACTGGACTTAGAAATTTGACATCAGATCGAAAAAGCATCTATCATCGAACTTGACTGGGCCTTGGCGCATCTCGGGGGGAAATCGAGGCGACGATCAATGGCCAAGGATGACTGGGTGCAGGAAGCAGACCAAAAGGGGGGGAAGGAAGAGGTTGACATAATATCCTCATCGCTTGATCCCCGGACATTAACATCTCTTACAGGCGGATCTGCGAGGGTTGACTGCTCTGCTCTTTGATGATGGTGAGTAAATAGTCCATCTATCCATTCGAAAGAATGACGAGGCGTTTGCATTAGACCCTCCCGAGGTTCTCGAGGAGAATGATATACAAAAGATGCTGGGTGCAATTGGCGTGAAGTACAGCCATCGCAACGATGACGTGTTACTTCCTAGTCGGATTGAGGAGGAGCGATCCCGGAATGCGCTCAAGGTACAGATCACTTGGAAGAGCTCATTCAGAATGCTCAATTTACTTCAGGAGCATAAACGACGCAAAGCCGCCGCGAGAAAATCCAAGGAGGCGGAGACCAAGACTAAACGGGCAAAAATCCCGGAAATGGAATGGCCCCCGAAGCGTAAACATCACAAGGCGCCACTCACGCCAACGGAAAAGTGAGTTGGTGGCTCTCTAGGTTCTTGATCTGTCACTCATGAACACGTACGTGCGCCTCCAGGCTCGCGTCTCGTCAAAGGGCCTTGATCGAGCTGGGATATATCAAGGACCCATCGCATGTGCCTGTATTTGCCCAGTCTTTGTGAGTCTTGGTTCTAGCGGCGTTGACGCTCTGCCAAGTTGTTGACCATCTCTCAGCGGGAGGAAATCCATCGAGGAGCAAGAAGAAATACTTGGTAAACTCGATGAACACGCGCGACACTATTCTTAGGGAAGAGCAGCTACCCAGATTGCAAAGCTTCCAGTGTATGTGCTTGAGTCACGCAAGCGAACGCAGCCTGTATTTCGTGTTTCCCGCGCCGTGAACTTCATCAGGATCTTTCGTGGATGAAGTGTGTCTGTATCGGAGTACCCGAATGTACGTTACACACACAGAAAAGAGTTGTTTGAACCGCAATCGTCTTCATGGTTGGGGCGAACTCCTCTGGATCCAATGGAAGGCAACGACCAATCTTTCCATTGGCCTGTAGTTCGGACTCGGAGGTAAGGTTTGGGAATTGACTGGATCCGATTTTACGTAACAGGAATAGGAATTGTTGGAAATTCTACTCTTTGGGGCCGCACCGCGAATGCGGCACCCACCATTCGCGGGACCGTTGCGCGGCGTGTCCGGAAGAGTACCTTCCACGCGAAATGGGTGTTCTCATAATAATTAAAATTTCACCAGGCAGCTTCGAGACGGGTAACTCGAGCTCGGCGGGGAGACACGCGACCAGCTCTTCCTTTGCGTGACATGATTGGTATCATGATGCGCCGCAACCTTTGACGGCAAGTATGTACTCAGAGTAATATCTGAAAAAAATCTTTTGAACAGCATCTCCGGCCATCCACCCAAAGTATCAAGTATTGTTTACTTTCATGGAAAGAGCCTATCAGGTAATTCCTTTATCTGTGAAGTGGAAAACCAATCAGAGCTCACAGATTATGCCAGACTCGTTAAAAACATTGCGTGACATTGTTGCTCGACAGACTAGCAGATTCAACAAGCTATTTGCTACAAGTTCAAGCGACCAACTTCAATAAAGCAACTTTGCATTCAATTCTATGCGACTCAATTGCACTGGACTAGTGAGCGGTCGGAAAAACCATGCAGCCCATAAGTACAGATTGGCAGTGACGCGAGTGAGTCCAGTTTTCGTAATGGGACCCTACTAGTACTACACGGGGTGCCGCACGCACTTTCAAGCAATACACACGCTGTGGGTACGTTGAGTTGCCGACCGAATAGACAATTCAGATCGGCCAAGACGGTAACACCCTCCTAAATGGATAGGTACCTAATTACTTACTGGCGCTATTAACTTCTCTTCGTGAAACCGTTCTCCGATTTGTGGCGCTGACGATACATACTTGGCTCTAACAGTAGTCGAAGCTTGGGCGATTTCAGTGCAGACTCTAGAGGTTGCAACCTTGACGACCTTCTTGTCGGTGAGTGAGTAGTAACTATTTAGAGTCAGTGTTTGGAAGCCACTGGTGGACGGATCTGGTAGGGCACCGCGCGGGTGGCAGTACGGGTCGACGACCGCTCGCCTGGGTTCTGGTAATAATACCTGTCCTAACCCAAAGTAGTAGGGGTTGCCTTCCACAAGCTCACCACCCCAGGCCATGAACATCACGGCGGCATTCACATCATCATAGATGGGCCAAGCTAGTCTTATCAGGCCTCAGTCAGCGATTATCATGGCAGCTACAGGCGCATCACATGCAGAGCAGCCAATTGGCAAATATGCCCCCCGAACACCACCCGTCAAAATGACGCAGCCATACATGGTTTTGTGGCTTCCACGAGCGCGCTCCAGCGGCCCTGCAAACGAAACACTGAAATTTCATACGTATCACCGGCCCATTAGCACTGAATTCAGCCCCCATCAACGGCAGTAACAACCTCACGTAATCCCCTTGAGGGTTTTCTTCGGAAGTGCACTTTGTCTTACGAACTCGGAAATAAATGACACGAGGCAATAATATGTCTAGTAGCGATCGGGTGCCTTCGTGCGTATAAGTATGACCTATAGTTGGCTACTCAAGGCCCTGCGATCCCCTCATATTGCATAGGTTGCCATCTGCTATGAGCGTAATTTCCTTTGGGTTGATGTGGGCTCCTGGGTTGATAGGTAGGCGAGAAGATCCGAGTGCACTGATGCATCAATCACTAACCGTCTCTGTAGGTTTGATCGTTGGATTAGCGTGCGTCAATCCTTCCACTCACGATTCGTTTATCGGGACGATGACCTCATGCTAGCTTGTATGGGGTCGGAACTGGTCAATTCGTATTCTACATGCGAGCGTTTCCATACGACACGTTCCAACTCAAAGCGCTAGTAAATATTTTCAGTTGTACAGCGTTTCTAGCTCTCCTTATCTGAATATCCCCTCCGCAGGTGTTGGTCGTCTTGTGTGTTCGCCCTCATAGGGTTTGCCCTATGACTGACTTTTTATCAGCATCTTTGACAGCATACAGACGCTCACGTCAATACGCTTCTACTATCACTTTTTAATCCAGTGTCGGTTAAATGCCTCACCGGAGTGTACGACATATGTTCCTCCGTAAGTCACTGGGAAAAGAAAAATAGTAAATTGTTCTTCGAGCTGATGTTGCTGCTCGCACTAGATTAACAACTGTGGGTAGTCAATTCATCTTAATTCGGGAAATACGTTCTGAGTACGCAAACCATTCAAGGCTGGTGTTTGTATCATCGTAAGTGGGGCGCTCAACCAAAGATTTCGTGAATGACATTATTCAAGTACTGGATCACCTTCATAGTCCAAAGGTAGCCTTGTGCACTTATACTGATCCCATGATCTCATGATGCCATGTCGTGATAGCTTCTACGCTCATCGAGTCTGGATAAGTAAGTGGTCACAGGATTTCCTCTCATCACTGTTAACTTCTACCTTACAGTCAGCGGTTGGAATCGAGTCATCACATCCGCCGTGGTATGCCATGTAGATCACATTCATGGTAATTAGCTGAATTTAAAGTGACAGTTTCTGTCCGCCCTTGCTCAACTGGGTAAGCAGTCAATAAAACCTGTTGTATTTTTGACTCAACTATATACCAGTGCTCGGAATGCGTTCGTGTCTCTCCGTTCCTTCTGTCAACTACCTGCCTTGATTGATATGACCGGTGATGCTCCAGTGGTTACAGCAAACTTGTGGGTGGATAAGTAGCATACCCCTGGATTTTTTGTTGATGGTTTTTCAGAATCCGCACGCCGACGTTCCAAGTTCTACTCACCATGAAGGTACCGTGTTGCCGGACTGTGGGTGCTAGGCTCACAACCGGGTCGTTAGGTTTTGCCATGGGCCACAGTAGCGAGCGCTGTTTGCGATGCCATCATCACGCTTTCTATCATTTATTACCTGCGGCCAGCGAGGACAGGTGTAATTCGGTATTTTCCTCCCCTTATTGCACCCGGGGTCTTATTGAACCCTTGACAGGCAAGGTAACTACATCAAGAAGCTGAATGCCGTCTTTGTTCAAATGGGACTTTTTTCCTTGTAAGTCTGCTTCTGAATACCTTGAGTGTTGTGATGCATTCTTTATTTCTCTCCATCTAGTATCAATTCATCAGCAGTGGTGGTCTTTGTAAGCGCATTGCCAGGAGCACGTGTTGAATCCGAATTGATGTGATTCCCAAGTACTACATACAGAATGGTGGAGAATCATTTCTAACTGCTGCTCCGGGTGTCATCCTTAGCAAGAGTGAGCTCGCAGTCATTCCACATGACTTTTTCACCAGACTAATTGATCGTGTGCCGACAGCATATGCGAACTCCATGCTCAGCGTGTAAGCAGATCTGATCCGGGCAATGTCGACTTGCATAACCAAACGTTTCCAGGCTAAATGCACGGAAGCCAATCAGAGAAGCACAACAAGCTCGAGCTCAACGTACCATAGAGATTCCGACAATTTCTACTATTCGGTGATGTCAGCGAGTGACCGTGTCTTCGCAATGCTCTACCCGATTTACGGCTTCGAGATGGACTTGGCGACGTGAATGCCTCCTTTGCTTTGAATTCTACTTGTCTTGTAATTACAATATATCTTGGATCGCTGACCACGCTCCCCATAAAGAATCGAGTTTGACGAGACAACCCAAGGTCGGAGAACGACACAGCCTTTGTTGAATCGAAATCAAGTTGGCGAGGTGAAGGAGTCAACGGAGTTCGAAGACGAGTCGAGAAGCAGTGCAAGTTGATCCAGGGGGCGAGATGGGGCCGCACAATGAAACCACTCGCCCAGAAATGCAGATCAAGGGGAACAACGCATCGATCGGGGGGGAAGGACATTCGAGGGGACACGCACGACCGACGACCTTCAATTGATGCAACAGCCAAGAACCACCACTCACCAAGCCACATGAGTGGCCTCACGACAAAACGAGAGTGCACGAAGTGAGCATGCGAGCACACGCGACGAGCCACGCAGTGAGGTAGACATTCCGGGAGATCAAGAAAGAAAGCAGGGTTTCTCAGGAGACGAAACGAGTCGGTACAACAACGCGACGAACACATCGAGTCGAGACAGTGAGCCCGAAGGCCCTACTATGATACGGAGGTGTAGGAGGCATCGAGAGGCGTCAAGGGTGACACAGAGTGCCAGAGCGATGGAAACCGCGCCGAAAGAGGTCACGGAACAAGCGGGATGGATGGCGAAACGATCGGTGCACGCCACGACTCGAAACGAGTCACATCACGGACGCTAGCTGGAGAACGATGCCAGCACCAGCGATACACGTGTAATCGAACGGTGAAGAACGTACCTGCGCCATCCATGCCATCTAGGAAGCATTCAACCTATTGAACACGTCAACCCACCGCGTGGTCGCAGACGAATCAAATCGCGACCTACAAGAATCAGTCGAACCCAGACAAAGAGATGTCGTATCTACCAAGTCATATTGTCGCATTGGGGCCTTATCGAGCGAATTGAAGGCGTCGCATATGGAGTATAAAGGCCGCGGAAGTGTCCCAACAGCGCGACGGTTGAGTGCAGTGCTGCAGAGACTAAGATCGCGCGCACCAGGTATCCTCATCTTCGGGTTGTGACTGCCCGTTTTAAGCAACCGCTCGAGCCACCCATTATCATATCCGGAAATCGGATGGGCGTACCTGCGAACATGCTGCACACACGCGATACAGGATAGGTATTCGTTAATTAGAGAGACTTGAACATCTAGTGTTCGAGTCGACAATAGACATATTGAACCATCTACACAGCCATTGAGTATTTTAGGAAATATTCCGCCGTGCGGGTCACGTGACTGTTAATAACTTGCTAGTGTCTCTGTGAGCGTGTGAACTCTGTTCATAAATCTGATGAACCTCCTCATATTGCATAGTTTGTTTGCGCATTTGCTATGAGCATACTTTCATTTGGGTTAATGTGGGGTCCTGGGTTGATAGGTATGCAAGAAGAACCGAGTGCACTGATAATCAATCACTAACCGTCTCTGTAGGTTTGATAGTTGGATTAGCGTGCGTCAATCCTTCCACTCACGATTCGTTTATCAGGACAGTTGACCTCATACTAGCTTGTCTGGGGTCGAAACTGGTCAATTCATATTCTACATGCAAGCGTTTCCATGCGACACATTCCAACTCAAAGCGCTGGTAAATATCTCCAGTTGTACAGCGTTTCTAGCTCGC
Organism: Boletus rufocinnamomeus; assembly: GCA_038092675.1. Classification (NCBI taxonomy): domain Eukaryota; kingdom Fungi; phylum Basidiomycota; class Agaricomycetes; order Boletales; family Boletaceae; genus Boletus; species Boletus rufocinnamomeus. The sequence goes on from JBBPQV010000366.1 coordinate 22,907, forward strand.
CCTGTCTGAATATTTCCTCCGCAGGTGTTGGTCGTCTTGTGTGTTCACCCTCATAGGGTTTGTCCCATGACTGACTTTTTACCAGCATCTTTGACAGCACACAGACGTTCACGTTAGCATGGATCTACTATCACCTTTTAATCGAGTGTCGGTTAAATGCCTCGCTGGATTGTACGACCTACGTTCCTCCGTAAGTCACTAGAAGAGGAGAAACAATGAATTGTTCGAGCTGATGTTGCTGCTCGCACTAGATTAACAACTGTGGGTGTTAATTCATCTTAATTCGGGAAATATGTACTGAGTACGCAAAACCTTCAAGGTTGGTACTAGTACCCTCGTAAGTGGTACGCTCAACCAAAGGTTTCGTGAATGACATTATTCAAGTACTGGATCACCTTCATAGTCCAAAGGTAGCCTTGTGCACTTATACTGATCCCATGATCTCATGATGCCATGTCGTGATAGCTTCTACGCTCATCG
>JBBPQV010000367.1:0-23376 GCA_038092675.1 Boletus rufocinnamomeus
GCAATCCCGCACTCGAGACGTCCAGGAGCTGTACTTCATCGAACACGAGTAGCCAATGTCGAAGCACGAGTCGCTGTGCGATCACGAACGCGATCGTCGGGAGACCATCGCCGGAAGTTCGTGTTGTGAATCTGTCACGCGCATTTCGCCGCCATCGTATTGGCAGCATGTCACGCATCGCAAGCTGACGCCACTGTTCACGGAGAGCGCTGTCCCACCGACGCACAGGCGCCGAGTCTGGGGAGGGAGTTTGACTTCCGGTAGCACGCACACGTCTCATCCGTCGTTGCGTCTCTTCCCATACAACACGGTAAAGCTCGAGCACCAGCTGGTTATAGTGTTTTCGGGTTTTGTAAGGCGTCGGGAGAGATGCACACCACAGATCGACCAGGAAGCTCTTCCCGGAACCAGGTGGACCGGTGAGGAGTAATCCCTGTAGAAAGTCATCAACGGGCCATCTCGGCGGACGAGCAACGACGGGGACTCGATTCGGACCTTGGGGGTGTCTAAATTTACCAGCTCCTCGTACAGGCTCCGGAAACGAACGAGTTCGCGATCGGAGTGCATGTGCTCCGTGGAAGATAACCACCAGGGCATGACGTCGTCTGTGTCAGACTCGTCCGCAATCGGCCGCTGAGTCAACAGGGCCGCCGGTGGAGCACATCCATTGAGCTGGCACTGCAACCGACGAAGCTATGACGTAGCGGGAAACGAATCATTGTCAGCGTCTCTGAAACGAGTAAGGCGGCGCTTGTCAGAGTGGAGCATCCGATGCTGTAGGAATGGACAATCATGGCTTAAAGTACGCACTTGCATAACGGTTCGGATCTGTTGTTCATCGTATCGGATCCGGCCGAGGGTTACCAAACTGCGATAGCTCTCGAGAAGATCTGTTTGCTGCGGCAGACTCGAAGCTGTTCCGGGAGCAGATGAGACTGAGTAAGCTCTCCGAGCTGTTTGAAACATGGTGTCATGTATCCACGATATGCCGTCCACGCCCGAGGTGACCGAATGGAGACGTCGTGCCAACCTACCGGGAGGGATCATCGCAGTATGAGTTGTGCAAGACGTCTGGAGTCCAGCTGGTCACACGGTCGTATGAGGGTTTATGGAATTCCATTACAAAAGAGAGGCGTTAATAGGTGTAAAAGCGAAATAAGAATGGAGTCACAAACTTGTCCGCCAGCGCTCAAGGAAAAATGGGGAAACAAGGAATGCGAGCCTCCAACAAACCACCTTTCAAAAATGAAAGAATGGTATAACAAGTAACGTAATGGTCCGAGCAAAAGATAGGGATGTAGGTGTGCCATGCTCCAGTGGGTGATAGAAATGATATCGGGTCAGTAGTATACAGTTGAATTGGAATGAACAAAGGATGTACTTGAAATTACGCAGAACGCTAGTTTACCAGTGTACGAAATTCGTCATTCCCGAAAGCGTGAGCGGGTGGAACGTGATGCACATTTTCACAAGGCAAGTGCACCAAGCCAACGACTCAACTCGAGGTGATGATTATCGGGGGTGATTCATGAGGCGATGGCTGAAATATGACGTGGGACGACTATTCGAAGCATCTCACCGTCGAATTCAGCTCGTACTTGAGCGAGTTCAGCATCATAGCCAAACGACACGCGGCGCTCAAAGTGACCTAATATACAAGCTCGACTCACAACAAGGCGGTTGAAAATGATGCGACGTACCGCCTTCAGGCTCCCACGAATCTGCAACAACGTGTAGTATCCGACGCCTCTTTGTGGCAATAGTTCTAAGGGGTGGATGAGTAAAAGGGTCTGAGGTTGAAAGGAAGTAGACTAACATTCCGTCTCGTCTAAAGCCTGGTAACTGGACCAGAAGGACGTATTCGTATTGGGACGTTTCCACGGCAATCCATGTATTAGCAGGGGGGGAATGGCAGAGGAATGAGTCGTATGGGGCGCGGCCTTGAGCCCCCTGGTCGTTTGGTATAGGTGGCATGATTACTGGGGCTTCGGGAGCGAGGGTAGCGAGGGAAGTTGATGTGGCCACTCTGGACAAATCACGGGACATTGATATTGGACCTTCTGCGGGAAGGAACATGGAATACGGAGGTGGAGGGGAGGAAGGGATAGGATCAGATATGTGGTGCGACTCGGACGAGGATGGGGAATGCTGAAGCATCAGCGGAGGTGTAGGCAAAGGACGGCGCTTGGAAGTCTCTGCAGATGAGGACTGGAAAGGACTGTCTCGTAATGTAGAGTGTTCTAAGGGTGGGCCTGCCACGGGGAGGATGGCATCAAATGTCTGTGAGAGGGGGAAGCTCGTCGTTGAGCCATGGTCTATATTCCGTGACAACGGATCAGGATGGGAGGCAGGGCCTGGGTACGACGAGAATCGGACGGGCGGTGTTGTTTGAGGCAGCGTGGATTCGTTTGATTTCTCCGGGTGGAGTGCCATGTCGAGTGGATCAGTTGGCGAGGTGTGGTTGGGTTTGATGGCGTCTGGGTCGGACACGAGGGGGCTCGAGCTGTGTGGCATGCCAGTCGTCGGGAAACAAGCGGGAGCGCGTGTGAGGAGGGAGAAGGGAAGAAATAATAATAATAATAATAAATCACTCCGTCATACAGCGTGGCGTGAGAAAGATGGGAGGTGATGTCACGATCTGTCCAAACGGACCCTCCACCCAGCCATCATCATGCACGTCAAGCGCGTCACACTCACGTCGAAGAAGAACTGGTGGATGGGTCCGTCTCTCTCTCCTTCTCCTCGACCCGACTCACTAAATCTATCCAGTCGAACTCGACCAGGAAGCACCCGTCCTGAACGCCTCCACCGCCTCCTTCCCCTCCTCCGAGGAGACAGCCGTCGCACCAGACGACGGCCACTACAGCCACCAGATCCACGGGTCAGACAAGGATACCAAATCCCCAAACCCATCCATACCCGTCTACAAACCACCCCGCCACCCGACCTCCATCTTCTCCTTCCCGACTCCTTCGGCCTACTCTGCTCCACCAAATACTACCGCAAACCTTGCCCCCTGTGCACAGGGCTCCGCCTCCGTCCTCTTCAAGTGCGTCGTAAAGAAACCAGACGTCGTTCAGCTCGAGATAAACGGAGAGGTACAGTCAAATGCCCAGGACGTCACCACCCAATTCCTCGCAGAGTTGCGTGTATACACAACCGTCTCTCGCCACCGCAACATCGCCGCTTTCCTGGGTTGCCTCGAGAACGTCGGCATGGTCCTCGAGTACGTCGATGGTCGCACTCTCTACGACGTCATTCGCCAACGTCCTCCGCTCTCCCGAGCAGAAAAGATCGACTTCCACAACCAGCTCCTAGATGGTCTCACCCATCTCCACGCCTTTCGCTTAAGCCACGGTGATCTCTCCCTTCTCAACATCCAAGTCACCCGTTCCTCTGATACGATAAAGCTCCTCGACTTTGGGCGCTCCGTCTCTATCGATTCAACATTCCTCCCCCCATCCGATGAACCTGTAGATCCCTTTCAGCACCTCAACCGCAAGCCTATCACAACACCAGGTTCAAAGCCACATCCAAGCATGGTCGAGCAAATTCACCCTGGCACTCGCCCATTCGCTGCTCCAGAGGTATTGCGCGGCGAGTGCCAAGATCCGCTCCTCGCGGATGCATACAGCTTTGGCATGGTCCTTGTTGCCATCGATAGATGTGAGATCGTAGATCTCAAGCCGTGGGAGCAACGCAAGGACGTCGTGCCCGACAGTCTCTTCATCGGTTGCGAGATCTTTGAGGCGCGTGCTAGGGAGTACCTGAGCAAGTTCGACACGAGGAGAAGATTAATGAAAGAAGACCTAATCCCGGTTGAGATTTAAACTTTTTAAGCTACATACCTCGGCCGTTGTTCTCTTTCGATCGTCGAATTCCCCCTTGACTGAACCCGCCATGCATATCCAGATTACTCAACAAGATCGCCGCATACCCCTTATGGTTGCCTGGGCCTGTAAGACAGCCCAGTTGTATTCCGCTCCTGCTGCACTGTCAACATTACTATTGGCCACAACAACGGACTTGCTAACTATCAATCGCCATTCAATTCTTTGTTCAGTGTTTTAATACACATGTTTTGACCTACCATCATACCAATCGATAATTGTTCAACTGTACAGGGGTAGTCGACCTTTTCGGGCCATGCATTGCTTAGTCAGCACGTTATTCCCACCATGCCTGCCCTTGGCTGCCAGTGCTTACTTTGACAGTTACCGAAACCTTGTATACTCTGACGATGGCCACCGTTCACCCCTCGCGCATGGGCCTAGTCCCACAAGACCCAAAAGATGTTTATCCGGACCGCCGTCGCGGAAGGTCGCCCTCACCATCCCACAGGTACGACAGAGACCGCAGGGAGAGGGACAGAGAGAGGGAAAGAGCGAGGGATAGAGAAAGCGACAACGACAGTGAGAGGGGGAGAGGGGGAGAAAGGGAGCGGGAGCGGCCAGATGATAGACGTGACCGCAGAGGGGGCCGTGGCGACGATCGGACTTCACCCCGACGGAGGGAGAGCGGGCGGCGGGTGGACGACAGGGACAAAGACAAAGACAGAGGCAGATACCGAGAGCGGGAGCGAGACAGGGACAGGGACAGGGACAGAAGCAGGAGTCGAAGACGGGCCTCACCGGAATACGGAGACTACAAGCGCCCTGCGTCGCCTGGTCCGGGAACGCCCACGCCCAACATGTATCCTAATCGCCAGCCACGAGACGGAACGTGCGAGCGACGCGGTGGCTATGGGGGCGGCGGCGGCAGCGAGTATTTGGAAAGGTGCGCTGCTTTTCTCCTCTCTTGTCTGGGTGAATCTGTCCGCTAAAATGTCGTATCATAGTCGGAGGGCGCAAAGGGAGGGTTCCACATTCAGCATTTGGCCGCCTTCACCAAAAGCGTCTGCACGTGCACTGTATGTAGTCATTTCACGCCTTGTCGGTGCTCCGCCATGACCCACTTTCCCATAGATCACCCGAGCGTGGTTCCTCTCGCAGAAAATACAAGCGGGACCGCTCAGATACTCCCACAGAGTCATCGGACTCGGAATTAGAACGCCGTCGTCGTGAACGTAAAGAGCGTAAACGCGCCCGGAAAGAAAAGGAGAGGAAAGGGCGCAAAGAGCGCACGCATCGGTCGCGGAGCTATCACGATACCGATGAAGAAGAGCGCTCTAGAGAAAGAGGCCGTGACCGGGGGAGCAAGAGTAAAAGTCGTCCACGAAGCCCGAGCCCGAGCCCCACGCCCTCCTCTCCTCGAATGTCTGAAGATGGGGGAGAGTGGGTCGAAAAGTCTGTGGTTGCGGCACCGTTTGTTGCGACGTCTCGGAGCAACGGTTCAATGCCACCACCAGCTGTTATACCGTCACATGGCAAGAGACAGGTGGATCAAAATGATGATGGTGATGATGACGATGACGACGGCGACTCGGACATGGAGGTCGGCCCCCAGCCTTTAATGAAGGCGATCGCATCCAAGAAGGTAGACGAGCGCGCTTATGGTGGTGCATTGCTACGCGGCGAAGGCAGTGCCATGGCAGCCTTCTTGCAAGACGATACGCAATCCCGTATCCCTCGTCGTGGTGAAATCGGTCTCACGTCGGACGAGATAGCACAGTTCGAGTCTGTTGGGTATGTCATGAGTGGCAGCAGACACAAGCGCATGAACGCTGTCCGTATGAGGAAGGAAGACCAGGTCATCAGCGCGGAGGAGAAGAGGGGTATTCTCAAGTTGCAGAGAGAGGAGAGGGAGAGGAGAGAGGCCATACTCAGGGAGGAATTCAGTGAACTCGTACATGAGAAGCTTAAAGGGCCGGGGACGAAGCGAACGGTCGCCTAATCATCACTCATCCCCCGCTCCACGCTGACCGACGTAGCATCAAGTTTGGATGTATTCAATGGACATATTCAATATGAAGGGTGGTTCCATGCTTTACAGGCGTCAAATCTGTTTGGTCACCGCGAATGCTTTGTCGGATCTAGTAAGCACTACAAGTATGCATAAGCAATAGTGTTTAGAGCTCGTCGCGCTTGCCAGGTTGAATGCCCTTGAGTTCTGTCGTGAACACCAGAGCAGCATTCGGGGGAATGGCCCGACCAGCCCCGCGACCCCCTACAGACCGCACACTGTGAGAAATAGTGATAATGAGTGACGATAGACGAACCATAAGCTAGGTCAGAAGGGATAGTCAATGTGCGCTTCTCTCCGACACAAGCACCTAAAAGACCATAATCCCAACCACGAATCACTTGACCAACGCCAACTAAGAGTAACACGATTAGCGCTGTAAGCGTGCGAGGGAATAATTTAAAGAGGACGCACGTTTGAAGGAGAGAGGCTGGCCCCGGTCAAGACTACGGCCACCCACGTCATTACTTGCACTTTCAGGTAAAAATAAAACAATCTACCTCGAGTCAAACTTGCTTCCATCATCAAACAGAGTACCAGTCTGAAATGAGACGAATATCCACGATGAGACTGGGGACGACAATAAATCGAAAACGTCGCGGACTCACGTAGTGAACGGAGATGGTGTCCCCCTTGACTGCCTTCTCGGAACATTCCTCGGGCATGAAAGTGGTCTCGATCTGGAGCTCGGTCGGCGGTTCAGCTGCGAAGACGCAGACCGCCACTGCCAACAACGAGAACCAGACTTTCGACAACTGCATTGGTTACTGAATACGTGTGTATTTTCACGCGGCACGCGTATGAAGAGAATGGGACAACGCAACACGTGACTGATATGGGAGGTGCTGACTAAGATTACCGTGGAATGCCGTTAAGTCAGCAACTGTACAGCGGGTGGTCCATCTGTAACCTTAATATCCATACCGCACCTACCGCAATCGACGCAGACCCCGAAGAACAACATGGTGAGCAAACACAACATCGTATAGTGTCTTGTTCTCATCGCGTCGACAGCCTTCACAAAAGACCTTTCGCACGAAACGCATCCTCGCCAAGGCCGCCCGCCAGAACCGGTGAGTAAATGCACAGAAAGACGGTGGAGGTATAGCTCAATGGACGTCCATCATTCTAGGCCAATTCCCCAGTGGTTCCGTCTGAAGACGGACACCAAAATTCAAGTACGCGTTGTTGATATGTGGCTACGTTGTTGGAATACTGACGATTACTCCTCGACTCGCATAGTATAACGCCAAGCGCCGTCACTGGCGGCGCACCAAACTCAACATTTAGGTGTTCTATTTTCTTCGATGCGCGAAGGGAGAGGCAGATGGAGATATGTCGACACACCCGCACCACGACCATGTATCACTCGCAAATGCAATCATGAGTCTTCTTCGCTTTTAAATATCGGACCCGAGTGGGAGTCGCGAGAGGGGTGGTCTTCATCCTGGTGCTTACACAGCAATACGCAGAGCACTAATCAATCTGGTGATTCTCGCTGCGCATACTTCGCAGGTCATCAAGACCAGGGATCTACATCAGTGTTCCCATTTCCAGTGTAATTTGCACTCTCATGCTCCGTCTTTCGACTTGCATCGAGTCCACCCTCTGGTTTGTGATGTTCTGAATCGTTTGGCCGAAAGACATCAGTGTGAACAATGACCAGTACTACAAGTTGGCCATTTCCTCTGACTGAGCTGTGCCGAGACCGATGAATTGTAGGCGAGTCAGAAGAGGGCCCTGTCTCGCAAGAAATTTTGAGTACGCAGTCTATGGTTGTGTTTTATGAATGAAGACGACTGGTAGCAGCGTGTACGTCAACGTGTTCCACGACACTGCTTCCGCGGTGGCACAGCTCATCCCAAATCGCATCCATCGACTTCAGGACCCCATCTGGCAGCTTCGCTGTATTCTGTAACAACGAGAACCTCTCCACGGCGCTATCCTGGTGTAACACCATGTCCCTTATCCTCACTATCTTCTTTCTCGTCTTTCTGACTGAACTTGTATCGTGGATCGGCAAATCCGTCCTTGTCGAGTTTGTATGTCGTCTCTTCACATGTCTTGAGGTTCGACCCCGAATTCATTCGTTTGCAGGCTTGGAGTCTCTACTGCAGAGTGTTCATGAGTGTTCAATATGCAAGACAGCGCGAGCTCAAAGTCGAGCTGCTCACTACGAAGAAGGAGCTTACGCAGACCAGCGCTCAAGATCAGTTCGCCAAGTGGGCCAAGCTGAGACGGAGCGTCGACAAGGGGATCGCAGAGCTTGAAAAACTCAGTGAGTCGCATTCCTCTTGTCCAGCTGACTCGCACACGTCTTCAGCTCGTGACTACCCTCTCATGTGTTCCTTGCAGACGGGGAACTTGCCACGACCAAATCTGCTTTCTCGGCGCAGTTTAACAGTCTCATTTGGATTTTAACGGCGGGATCGCAATTTGCTATCGGGTGGTGGTACAGGAGATCCGCCGTGTTCTACCTGCCACCCAATTGGTTTGGTCCTCTCACGTGGACTCTTGCGCTTCCGTTTGCACCCCAAGGTTGGTCACACGTCTTTGGTTTCTCCAGTGGGAATGATGAACAACTTCTGCTTATAGGCTCTGTGAGTGTTGGAGTGTGGCAGATGGCATGCCGTAGGGTGATTAAAGTGGGAGAGTCCACCGTTAAAAATATGATAGGTGAGTGTTCATTGCTCGTTATGGTTCAGTACTGACGAGCTCATTACCATATGTTGACGTTGACCCTCCGCTCCGTTCACTGGGTGTTGTCAGCAGTGCCATCGGATCCTGTAGGTGTGCCATTAGAGACGGGAACCAGTCCCACCGAGAAGGAGTCATAGACATGCGGGGTGCGATGAGAACGAACGTTTCGCCGGCAGAGGATGTTGACAACGCGACCGTCAGGCCTTTTCGGGTTTCGATTTTTGTTACTTATTATTATCGCGTGTATAGGCGCTACTTTGCGGGACTATCATCGTGGGATTTATATTGAGTTCTGTTGAGGTGTGACCCGGCGGTTGTTGATGCATTTGATGCGGTGCCAGTGACGGATCAGCGGAACACCCTCGGACTTAAAGAGGTATCGGCCTTTGTTCGCAGGCTCGGCGAATAGCCGACGTCGGCCACAAAGTTATTCGAGACGTGGAACCTGTTAAATGGTATTCTTCACTTGGTAGCGATGATTTAGAACTGCATTTGGTGGATCTCCAGGTCGTGCTGATTCGTTGGAGACTGAAAATGGTCTGGTAAGTGAGACTTTTGGTCATCTTAGCAGCTGATTTTTGAAATGGTTGGACAGGAGTTAGTACCTCGCATATGATATTGCGTTAGGGTCCGGGATGACGTCTGGAGCGGAAGTCGGATGGCCTCACGGAGCCCCGAAAGTGGGGGTACTTAAACTCGACTCAGCGTTCGCGTCCCCCCAACGAGCAACTTCAGAAATGCCTACAGGCGTACACATTCACACAAAGGTCGCCCCGGAGGCACAGACCCAAATTCTTACAGATGGCGCGCTGACCTTCCTCGCTGCCCTCCACAGGACCTTTGAGTCCACCAGACAGAGTCTCCTAGTCGCCCGCGACGTCGCTCAGCGCAGGTTCGACTCGGGCGTTCCTCTCGACTTCCCGCCAGAGACCGCCCACATCCGTGCTGAGCCTTCATGGCACTGTGCACCTCCTGCCCCAGGACTCGAGGACAGACGCATCGAGATCACCGGTCCTCCTGACCGCAAAATGGTCATCAACGCCTTGAACAGCGGCGCAAAGACGTTCATGGCTGACTTTGAGGGTCGGTTTCGCTACCGTTTCTCCCCTTTCCTTTCCTGACGCTTGGCGTAGACTCGTGCGCACCGACGTTTGCAAACATGATTGGCGGACAGGTCAACCTCCGCGATGCTATCAGACGTCAGGTAGACTTTGTGTCCGGCGGAAAGCCTTACAAGCTTGTCGAGAACCCTGCTGTTCTTTTGGTCCGGTATGCTAGCTGACTATCTCAGGAAGACGGCGTTGATTTACACCCCCTACAGACCTAGGGGTTGGCACCTGGACGAGACTCGCGTGACGGTTGACAATGCTCCCTTGTCTGCATCGCTGTTCGATTTCGCGCTCTACTTTTACCACAATGCCCACGAGCTCATCAAACGCGGCTCCGGTCCCTACTTTTACCTTCCAAAGATTGAACACTACCTTGAGGCCCGTCTCTGGAACGACGTCTTCCTCTTTTCTCAGTCCTATCTTGGCATCCCCCACAACACTGTCAGGGCTACCGTCCTGATTGAAACTCTCCCTGCTGCATTCCATATGGAAGAGATCCTCTTCGAACTCAGGAATCACTCTGCTGGTCTCAATTGCGGGAGGTAAGCATCCTCCGTCGTGTTTCCAACATCATCCTCGTGTGAGTGAATTAACTTGTGTATTTTCAGATGGGATTACATCTTCAGTGCCATCAAGAAGCGCAGGGCTGATAGGGGCGCGGTTCTACCAGACAGGAAGGATGTCACCATGACTGTACCATTCATGGATTCATACGTGCGCCTTCTTATCCAAACTTGTCATAGGTATGACTTTGGTGGCTATTGCATGTGAGAACGCACTGACAATGGTCACAGGAGGAAGGTGGCCGCCATGGGCGGCATGTCTGCACAGATCCCTATCAGGAACGATCCAAAAGCCAATGAGATTGCCATGGAAAAGGTCAGAGCAGACAAATTGCGCGAGGTTACAGCTGGGCATGATGGTACTTGGATTGCCCACCCGCTCATCAACGAAATTGCTCGCAAAATATTTGACGAGAACATGTTAGGACCGAATCAGGTGGGTCTTTATTTTTGCCCCCTGTTCGCATATTTGTATTAACTCGGTCCCGTGTTATAGTATCACATCCGGCGAGAGGATGTCAAAGTGGCAGCTGCTGATTTGTTGAACACAGACGTTCCTGGGAAGATCACCGAGGACGGTGTTCGCGGCAACGTCTCCGTCGCATTGGCGTATTCTACGTCGTGGATTGGTAGCAACGGTTGCATCCCAGTCAACTACTTGATGGAGGATGCAGCCACCGCTGAGATCGCGCGTGTCCAACTTTGGCAATGGGTCAAGTATGCATCACGAATGGATACCGGTGAACCCATCACTGTCGAGTTCCTCGACCGCGTCATCGATGAGCAAGCACCGACCATCAAATCTATTGCTCCTGGTATCCAACAGGACCACCTCAAAATTACGACCACCTATTTGAAGGGCCAGATCAGACAAGAATGGCCCAGCGAGTTCCTCACGAGCGATTTGATGCCCTTCTTGACTATGGCTGATGGTGTGGAGGTGAAATGGCAGAAGACCTTACTGTAAAACCATTTGTGTTTTCTTTTCCTTTGGTCGTGGACATATCATTTTTATGTAAAGCCAGCCCCTACGGTTGAGTGTATTACCTCTCCACGATAGTTTTGTTATTTCATAGCACGCCTCTCAGTATATTGACTGTCTACGTTGTCCTGTGGGCGAGTCTGATTCACCAAGTTGTACATGCTATGTATACGGCGACAGGATGCAACAAGCGTGACAATGTAGCTATTAGAGACAGTCTCACCCGAACATCTAAGCCTTGGAGACATTGACCTTGATCCCATGGACCAACGCACGGCTGTACGGGCAAGCCTAGGCAAAAAAATCAAGTCACCATAGACAATCCTATTCCGCGCAAACACTTACCTCATGACCAGCCTTGATGACCTCCTCGTCCTCTACGCCCTCGACCCTGATATCCACCGCAATCCCAAATCCGCCCATCTGCTCCGCCTCTCCGAGGTGCACGCGCGTATGAATCACGGCGTCTTTCACTGCGTCGGTTTTGCCCAGGCGACCGGCCATCATCTGTAGCGCTCCCAGGAAACACGCTGTTCATGGTGCCGGGGAGAATGGGAATTAGGCAAGACATGGTGGTGGTGGTGGTGGCGGTGGGGAGGGACGACGGGAATGACGGGGGACGTACATGCGTATCCCATCGCAAAGAGCTGCTCGGGGTTCGTTCCATCGCCTGGCCCACCCAACGCCTTGGGGCCGGCGAGACGGAGCATCAGGGGCGCCTCGTCGTCAGAGTGGACCTCTCCGCTGCGTCCCTTGCCTGCCGCGCGTGCGGTCGCTGTGTACTGTCTTGAGCGGTCAGAGAGAGATGTGTGTGTGATATACCAGGGCGGATCTGGAGAGCCGCATCTGTACTGTACCTTGGTGTTCTTCAAGGTTACGGTCGAACGGCCGACAGCGTCGGCTGCGTACAGGCGTGCGTGAGGTGCACCTGCTCTCCGAGATACATCAAGAAAGCGGGATCGAATGGCAAGCATTTCAGTCTTGAGTGGTCGAGATGATGTCGAACTCGGACTGCGTAGTCACAGTAACCCGGCTGTGTGATCATCCCAAAAACAAACTCTTGGGAATATGACAGCAATTGCACCAACGTAAAGTACAGCAAAGTGTAAGATGGAACGACAAGAAACATGGTCCAGATCAGAAACCGCTTGCAGTGATTCTTAGCTGCTCCAGCTTCTTCAACACTTCCCCGACAGTCCGGTCCAACTCACCGGCAATGGCGCTCTGTTTCGATCCAGGTAATCGAGCGTATGTCTCGCAAAGGTCCCCATCCACGACGGCTTTCACAGGAACATAGTAGCCCCTCCATGCAAGGTGGTCACGTCCCACTAGGCTGCCCTGCTCTGTCCTCATGTGCTGCTCCAGTGTCGAGATAAAATCCACATCTTCCTTCGACACGAAGGGCACGAGAATCCCGATGGTGCCGTGCAAACCAGTGTACAGAAGTACCTCTCGCCCACCCGCAACCAAAGATACCCTGTGTATTGACGTCACGAGGTCACCAACGTGGAAGTGACAGATCATCTTCGTCTTGTGTGGAGCACCCATGAGCTGGCCTTTCTCATGCAGTATGCCGGCTCCCGTGGGATCGTCATCCACTTGTTCTGAAACCTTGGCGTCGAGGCGGTTGACGAATATATTCCCGAACCGATCACTTGCTGCAACAGTATAATAATCAACCATTGTCGATGAAACGATCCATCGTGGTTGCATATCGTCGGCAAAGATGAGAAGTCGGTTTTCTGGTGCTTTATAGACGGCGAAAAATATTGAATCTTGCATGTCACCGACAATAATCCTGGAACCTTGTGTGTTGAGTGTGACAATAGCGGAAGAGAACGTCTGCATATCAAGTCAGGTCACGAAGCAACCTTGAGTAAATGAACCAACCTTGTTTTCAGCTTTGCGAAGAAGTTTTTTCTTGCCCATCTCGTAAATCCGGAGCGCCTTGCCCACGCCTGCTACAAGTCGTCCTTGGAAAGCCATGACTGCCAAAGGGACATCATCCGTTTCAGTTTTGTGCATAAGTTCCAAACCTGCGCCATCCTCAACAAATTTGTATGTTCGCAAGAAACCACTTGAGCATGAGCGTGGTGCAAGGAACGTGTCAGATGCTGTGCCAACGACAAGATGCAGCTCCCCTCCTCGAGCAGCGAACGGAACAACAGCTAGAGAGAACGCCGCTTCGTTGTTATCCAAGTGAATCAGAGCCACAGTCTTTGACTGTAATTCATTGAGTAAGAAGATTCCGACTTGTTAGAGATCTACATGCCTCGATTGGATCAATAATTCGTATAGCCGAAGCCCATGTTCCCGCGGGTGCTTTGCATCGGCCAAAAGTTTCAGCGGGGAGCTCAAGCATCTCCTGATCGATCATCTTGCCAGCTTCTCTCTACGAGATACATAGAATCACAACACAGAACAATTATGGGTCACTCACGAGTTGTTGCAGACGCTTGTTGATTGCTTCTTCGCCCATGACACGATGGTCGCCTTCTATAAGATAGAAATAGCGATTCGTCGGATGGGATATGAACTTGCGGGGCGTGTATGAGAGCGGGATGGAATCTTGCTTAAGCTTCATGCCAAGCTTTGGTACCTGGAAAATGCTAGCAGGGATAACATATATCAGTGGTCGTGGTCATTCAGAAGGCAAGGTTAACATTTCAGCAGGAACAATTGGTATTTTTTTTTTTCGCTTTTTTCGACACACCCTCTTCAGAGGGTCATCCGAATCTCTTTGCATCTTGGACTCGACTAAAACGAACGATACTCACCGAAGAACACTTCCCGTAATACCGATCAAACCTTCTGGACTAAGTTCTGCAGAAAAACTCCAAGCATAGTCGAGGTTCTCAAAAATCAGAGGGGTAAAGTGCATGAGGTTTTGATGCGTGTAGTTGATCCACGACCGTGACGAGAGCGCAAGGATGGCAGGATTTTTTTGTATCTGGACCCGGATGAGTTTGATAGGGCGCGTCCCCAAGAAGCTGTCAGGAGTTAGAAAGTTGACGAATTGTGCTATACCGGGACTGACCGTGTACGTGTATCAGTAAGCTGACCATTCAAGGGATCAAGCACTGTCCTCAGGAGAACGCCATTTTGCAAGCCAATATTGACAAACATCGTTGGCTGGGTCTTATTAATGCTTGCATCTAACATGTCGGCTATGCAGATGGCAGATGGTGGCGCAGTCAATGCTTGTAAGCTGAGAGTCTCCAGAGTGCTTTCAGGATCCAACGAGATGATGCGAACGGTTTGATCCTCACACCCGACAGCCTGTATGAGCGGAAAAATTCCAGCAACTGCGAGGCACAGAGTTTCGTTTGACGCACCAAGAAAGGCGTTCGCTGACGGCCTTCAGGAACCTCTGCAATGCTCAGCGCGAGGACTGTTGATCCCATTGCCTTCCTATCCTGGTACTCGTTAAGCTGACCGTCCAAGTCAAGTTCGAAGTAGACAAGCTCTGCAGAACTCAGCGCAACCACCACCTGCCGCTTGTTCGTCGCCGCCGCTACGATAGTCCTACGATCAGGAACACGCCACTCATTGACACGTCGATCAGCTAAGACGTGCCGAATGCCATGGGGGTGGACTTGGAGAAGGGCATCTGCACCAATTTGTTGTACTGCGAGCGTTGGGGCTGATGAAAGGAAGCCAGTGTCCTGAACTTCTTCAATTGTCTCACCAATGGACAGTACAAGTGTGCCATTGACGAACGAAAGAATGATATATGAATCAAATTCGTCTACAGAGAGATAAATAGATGCAATTGATAGACATAAGCAAGCACGCACCCTCTTCGCGTTGTTTGGTTGTCCAAACGGCATTCGGAATGCCCGGAAGCTCGGAGCTGACGGACTCTTCTACATCGAGACCATGACGAAGCATCCGGAACGAACTGCGCGCGCCTCGACCGCAGGCCGCCAAAATTTGGGGAGTATCCGAGTTCGGCAAAATGTTCATCACTTTCGAGTCCAATATAGGATCCAAGGATTCTACTTCGTCGGCAAGGGCCAGGTTGTCCAGAGGGCGGGGCCGGAAATGGGCGTGTGGCAAAGGGGCAGCCGGATTAGCCATGCCAAACGCGGGATAAGATGTCGAACTGAACTCAGGCTCGTTGTCATCATCACCCAACTTTTGGAACTGGTAAAGATAACTATGCGGAGATGAGTCATCAACTGGAGCACAGGTGCATAAACTCACTGGTTACCGAACTCAGACGCGACAAAAAGAAAACCAGATTTAAGAATACAGAGGCTGCTAGCCACAGGTACAGTGTCAAAATACTTGATTTTTAGTGCCCTGACTTCGTCTTCTTCATGGTCTATCGTGACTTTAAACAGGTCGCCATCTTCGCTTTGAAGGAGGAAGAAAAAAGCGCCCTAAACGATGTGTACGTTGAGGACCTCTGAATGCTAAATCATTACACAACAAACCTTCATTTTGTGCATAACGGCTGCGATGATTATGACACCTCGTGATGGATCCTCAAGTGGATGTCTTCGCCGCGGAATGGGGACACGATGTTGCGGTTTGTCCATGTGCCGGTATATAATGTGGTCTTCGCAACAAACAAGCACACCAGAAGGCCCATCAAATCGATCGGTTGACGCTACTTGACCTCCAGGGACTTGAACGAGGAGATTCGCTCGTGGGTCAGTGGGTTCACTCCATTTCCGAACAACATGGTTAAGGCCCAGGTCTAGCTCATAATAAGTCAGCATCTGGATGAGATTCGCATAAGTGGATGTCCTGAAAGGGGGAAATTGTGGAAAAACTCACTTTCTCTGCATTGTTGAAGGCTTCCCCAGTTGGGTCCTGATCAGACTCTGTGTAGTCGACCTCCAGTGCAGCAAACAAGGGGTTTTCAAACCCAACGTCGAGACCAATGATATGGTGTATAATTGCATTGTTCTTGTGTGCTTCCAATGGCGAGGAGATTGTCAAGTTGGCCGCGGCATCCCGATTCAGGATATACACGAATTTCGCCTTCTCCACTGCGGAAATCATAACACTGCGGCCCTTGGGATCGGTGGCAAGATATTGACCAGGGACGATTCGTCGCGCGCCAGACTTTCCAAAAGTTTCTTGATGTAACTTGACAAAACTGCTCGTTTTGGGGTCATAGTCCAAGATAATAATTCGTCCCGAGTCGGACCCTACTATTGCGTAGTCTGAGAGCGAAGTAGATGAGACGGCGGGAAAAAAACGTGGATACGTACGAGGCGCTCACCCTTGGTACTACCCGTCAACCGGAAGGCCGCCAGTGAACGTATTGAGCCAAAGACATCGGATGCGACGACTGTGGATAGTTTTCCTGTCTGGACATCGGGTCGCAAGAGTTCGAGACGAGTGCCGTGCGCAACTATGATTTCTTGTGTGCGTGCGCCTGAAAAGTTACCGACGATTGCCTGAGTTGCAGCCGTTGGAGGTTGCAGTGTCAAATTGTACAAATGCATACCGAAACTTGTCCACCCAAGCGAAGAACGTCGACGGTCGCAGAAAATATCAACCTTGGGGGATTGTGTAGGAGTTGTAAAGATTTGCTAAACAGGCAGACTTTGGCTATGTTTGTCACACGCGGTACAACGAACGACTTGACATCAACACCAATCACTGCTAAACCACTAGAGGGTATATCTGAACAAAGGACTTTGGTCTCCCATGTTGCGGAACTCATCCTTGCGATCCTCAGTGATCCCGCGCTCGCGACACAGCTCCTCTTTCTGTTTGTTGATTCTGTTGTAATCCCACATCGCAAACCCAGACAGGAGTATACTGATCATCGAGTGGTCAGCAAACAAATAATGGTGGTCATCAGATAGAGGCGCACGAGAAGCTCAGCCAGCCCATGATTGTCCCATGGCCAATGTGGAACCGTGGAGGATCAATGTAAATAAATGATGAACAGATTCTATTGCCATTCTGTCAGATTGTAAATTCATGCTGGATGGGAATGTGTGGCTCACCCTCCTAGATTTCCCATTCCAATCACCATGGCTATGACGACGCCACGTTTCACATCTCCTCCGGCATTTGAGCCGGCCCATGCGAGGTCAACAGCAATCGTCGGGAATACACCGACCGCAGCGAGGACGGCGCCGGCATACGAAGCATTCGGGCTCGTTTGGGTATATAGGACAATGTACCCCACCAAGGATACAACTGCCCCGGCCATCACGTATGGTCCACGGAGTCCGTGGATGTCAGAGTAGATCCCAACAAGAATGGTACATACACAGCCCGCAACGAAGGGAGGGACAGAGAGTAACTGGGCATTAGCAGCAGAGAAACCGAGTTCAGCAATGATTGTAGGGGTGAAAAGAGCGATTGCATAAACGGGGATGAGTAAACTAGCAATCCGTGCCAACGTCAGAACGGCCGCCTGGTACAAGACAGTGCGATTTACATACCCAATATATATACCGACTTGAACAAAAGTTTTATAGTCCTTGAGGGCCTGTAGAATGAATTCGCGGTCGTAGTGCGTCGCAAGACTTTGCGAATCATTCTTCAACAACCCAATGATATTGCGTCTTTCAGTCTCAGTCAAGAACGACGCCGTCTCCGGGTACTAAACATGGGCGTTAAACATCCATACGGGACCAGGTAGATATTGGTGCGCACATCATGCATGAAAAAGAATGCTCCGAAAGCTATGACCATCGTAGCTGTATATAGAAACACAAGTTCGATCACTCTCACCTCGCGTTGAACAGGAGACTCACCAAGTCCTTCCAGGCAAAACTAACCACCTTAGGTGAGTATATTGCGCCACATATTTGTTCAAAGGGTGCTTACGATCCACTGCCAGCCATGAAGGCCACCGATCCTGCCAGAGGGAAATAAGCTTGGCAGCAGAAAACGCACTTTTAAAAGCGTCACATACCCTTCCATTTTTTCGATGACATAGCTTTTAGCGCGTGAGTCACATGTTGCACGGAGTGAGAATGAATGCTCACGCAAGAATGCCACCAAAAGCACCCGCGACGGTAGCAGCAGAGAAGAATATGGCAATGCGCATTGCCCGATCTGCACGAGGATACCACAATGAAATGTAATAAGTTACGCCCGGGAATAATCCAGCTTCTGTGAGACCGAGGAAAACTCGCGCGCTACATGAAATAGATACCAAAGTCAGTGAGGCGGGGTGCAAGTTTGTTGAACTCTTACGCAAGAAGCCCTTGATAGGTGTTCACAAGGCACATAAGCGTCATGACCAGACCCCATGCGACCATAATTGCGGGAACTACATTGGCAAATCCGGTCAGATGGGAAAAGCTACGTGAGAAGGATGATCGTCATACTCCATCTGGAAGGTCGAAAAAGCTTAAGGATGATATTTCTGCGCGAAGGTTATTTCACAGGATTAAAATATACTGCTCCGACTTACGACGGGACTTCCGCGAGACTGTATAAAATCTGAGGCAGCGCTGGTCATGCTTCAAAGCTTCAAGAATGCAAAGAAAGAAATTCGCACGAAGAAGACAGCAGCAGCGGTGTTATACCTGAGCCCGACGAGGTCCAGGTCAGTGGACATACCCGCGACTTTAGCATTGCCTGAGAGATGGCATGAGGCCTGTGACCCGACGTAAAGACGTATGATGATACTTGCCGACATTGGAGCGATCCCTGGAGGGCAAAACATCAGTCAGACTCCAGGTCAGCCAGACGACCATGGTAACTCAGTGTCATTGAACTCACAGGAACGAAAGAAGGTATAACAAAGAAACTACAGGCAGGAGATGCCAGTCTATTTTCCGCAGTAGCCTAGCGCGCTCTGCGGGGCTGAGTTCCACGACATCTTTAGCGCCATCGACTCGGACGACGAAAGCCTTTTCGTGATTGGCAGAGCCCGTATCTACACTTTCCCTGGTTGAGGGAGGCATATCCGTCAGCGATGTTGAAATTGCAAAGGAGGGTAAGGGAAAGCCGCGTGGCGCCTTTCAGCTGCTCCCCTGGCTTACTATTATACCCTTGCATGGTAGATGATAACGTTACAGATATGTAATCGTGTAAGTAGTCTAACTATTAGTATCAGTATCGGGCCCGGAGATATCATCTCCGAAATAAGACTCGATTGGTTGTTACCGTTTACTTTTATGGTAATAATTCCCTTATCTGTGAAGTGCCCACCAAAATTGAAAATACTACTCAACTAATGCTAGAGTCAACATCACACTGCGGCAGCTACCCACTCGTCAAGTAGAACATGATTTAACTTTGAATTTTATCAATCGCGATCGTTCAACTCATAACAAAAAGTACCTGGGTATATATAACACAGTAACATCCAATTGGCCTGTAACTTAGCCTCATCTGGATCCGAGCGCATATGCATGATCCAGGTGAATTTCCGCGATTCTAGCCCCAGCTGGCTGATGCATTCGGAGCTCAGATAGTGTCAAATCACCAACGCGACAATATCATCCATGTCCTTTGCAGCACATGATGGGGTTCATCACCGTTTTTTTAGTCAGCATCACTGACAATCCGAGTCCAGGAATCATTTCCAGAATCGAAGCCGACACACGGCTTCGTTTTCCGATAGGTATAAAATAGGCAGGAAAGGTCAGGTAACTGGGTAAATGTCACCCTACAGAATCAGAAGTCGTCAGGAGCACCAAACGTTCCACCTTTGGTCTTCACATTCTTCTTGCTTCCTCGCTTAGTCCCAGTACCGCGGGTGCTTCCTCCTCGCGCGCGAGGTGCCTTTCCTCCCCTTGTTGAAGATGATCTAGGACGCTTGGACGGTGCACCATTATCTGGACAATCTTCATCCGCCAATTAACTCGTATATCCCAAAGGAACAGAAGTATCAATCACCTGAGGTCCAATGCCCTGTCTGACCACACTTAAAACACTCGTCACCTGCGGAAGCGCCACCTCCGGCCCGCGTTCTAGTTCCTGTGGCTCTAGAGGCTGGACGCATGGCTACCCTACCCGGACAAGCTGTCAATAATTTGGGGTTGCTCGCTTTAGGGAATTATTGCAAACCCCAAAGGGGATCAAATACATTACCGTTACTGAAGTGACCACTTTCTCCGCACTTGAAACACGCCGATGATGTGTTATCGGGTCTTGATACTCCATGGCTTGTGGACCTGTTCGGTAGCCCACCATTTGGGCACGCTGAGGTTAAAGCGGCCAATTTATTGCTCAGTAGTACTTCATGGATCTTTAAGCAGGATAGCTTACCAGAAGCCCAATGCCCCTCTTGGTCACACTGCCAAATGGTAATTCGTCAGTCAACGAAGCTTAGTCTTGATTATTACCCACCTTGAAGCACTTCCCATTGGAAGGAGGGTCATTGTGGCTAACTGTTCGCGTCGACATCGACATCGGAGGTCCCGATCCAGGTGACTTGGCGGGCTCATCATCCCACTCAAAGAAACCACATCCTTCATCCTTGCCTTTTGCACACCCCCAAAAGAGACGTCCTTTGTTGACCCCCTCCTTTGTAACCGTACGTTGAACGGCGTCTTCTTTACACCTACACTGACGTGCTGATACCACGGCTTGATCCTCATTACATCCAATTTTCGTTTTGAGATTTCGAAACTGAGATGGATACCACTTACTGAAGGGCTAGCACCAATGGCACGCTTCGCAGGTATGAGCGGCGTAGGTCCTGTGCCACCCTGACCCTCTTTATCGTGCTCACCCTCGATCCACTTGAAGAATCCACAAGCGTCTTGAGCACATGCATAGAATTGCTTTCCTTCACGAGCTGATTTCTGCGTCACTCGTTTCTTGTTTGCAGGAATTCCACAGTCACATTTGGGTATTTGGCTTGACGAAGAGTGGTTTGAAAGGCCAGCCCGAGGCGCTGTTTCCCGTACAGAGCTCCGGGGTCTCGGTTGCGGTGGGTCGATGTCTGGGATAATAGGGTCGGCGACCTCCGGGAGCGATAACAGCATGACTTACCGTCAACATTATTGGGCGGAGGGGGTGGCCTCCGTGGTGCGCGAGAGGCCGCACCGCGCCCGCGACCGCGGCCACCCGCGGGAGGCGCACCACCACCACCACCACCACCGTCTCCTCGGTCATTCCCTCGTCCTCCTCTGCCTCGCGGAGCGCCACCACCGCCCTCTCTACCAGGGCCGTCGTTTCCTTCGTCGTTGCCTGCGTTGCGTGCTCCAGCTCTTTCAATGTACCGTCGCACACTCTGGAGTACAGTCATGTCATTCAGAAGGAGGAACAACAAAGCGAACAGATTCACCTGAATAACTTTGTCAAACTCCCTCTTGGCCATGGCATACATGTCTTTATATTGCTCAATGCTCTGCATGAGCATCTCATTCTTTGTTTTGGCGCCTTCGCACACCTGAACCATGCTTCGCTCCGTCTGTCAATTTTTTGTCAGAAATGGGGACATTCGTCGCTGCCAAGTCACTACTGTATGCATCAGGTAGATGCGCGGGACGGAATATGGTGAAGAGAGAAAACGGTAACAGTACGCATACCTCACGCCTCAGCTGCGGCTTTGACAAACTTCTGTCGAATCCGATCTGGTTGTACCCCTCGATCAGGCCGATACCAAGCGTTGAAGGAAGTAGATGTTTCGTGGCACCGTCCATCCGCTCAATCACGTATTCTCGGTCAATGATGGTCTGAATGTGTTGTGCAATTGTTGCATCCGTCCCTATGACGTCAAAAACGATGTTCAGGAATGTTATTGATCAGGCCTAAGAGACTTACCGATCCCATTCTTGTCCATAAGTGTGACAAGATCAGCTTCAGTCAGCAAGGTTGGCGAGGTCGTCTGTCCTTCTTTGATGTCGCAAGATGTGGGTTCAAATTCCTCACCCTCCCTGAAGTCCGGGATCTCTTTGCCTGTCCATTTGTCATAGGGGTATACGTCCAGATAGTTCCTAGCTAAAATGATCAAACCTATGGTGTCAATAGTGGTGAGCGTTTTGATCCCTTGGGAATCCGCAAAGAAACGAACCAGTCACGTAAAACTCTTCCCCACCGTATACCACATCGACTGTCGTTTCTGAACCTTCGGCGTCTTTCGAGCAGCTCGCAAGGAATCTCCGCGTAACAAAATCATATACTTTCTTTTCATCCCCACCAAGATTTGCGTTGTGAGCTGTGGGATGGATTGGAGGATGAGCTTTATCATTATTTTTGCCTCGGCGAGGCGGAGTGAAGCCACCCTGTTGAAGGCTATGTCACCGTGAACATAGGGTGAGCATTAAAACAAGTGAGTGTACAAAGGAAATACTGGGTAATTGGTCAGACGCACCCTGTTGCGAATGCACCCCAGGATGGATCTACAGTCTGTTTCCCTATAAGGGTCATGAAGTCGAATTGGGGATCATATTGGTCCGTTTCTGTACGAGGATATGAAAGAAAACCCTGTTGATAGAGCTTTTCGGCGATCTAGCGCAGTTCTTGAGCGATACCAAGCGGACCAAGTTGACGGATCGACATACATCCAGAACTTTCTTTGGTGCTAGCTTGAGGAGCCGTGATCCTGCCTTTTGAAGCTCGACGGTCGTCAGTGGCAGTGGTTTCCTGTAAGGTGAATGGGTGCGACTGAAGGCGGAAGTGGAAGACACACCATTTTTTCGTGTTCTTTTG
The DNA here is from genome assembly GCA_038092675.1 of Boletus rufocinnamomeus. Classification (NCBI taxonomy): domain Eukaryota; kingdom Fungi; phylum Basidiomycota; class Agaricomycetes; order Boletales; family Boletaceae; genus Boletus; species Boletus rufocinnamomeus. The sequence goes on from JBBPQV010000367.1 coordinate 22,848, forward strand.
CGTGACTTTCGTGACTCGAGCACGTGGATTCTCCATGATGTCTTCGTATATCTCATTCACGATGTCTACTTCAAAAAGGTGTCCACGCCTCCATGTGAAGTCGATTTTCTTATCTTCCCCGTCGATTTGGCGAATTATAGAGAGAAGAATGTACCAGAAATCTTCAGGAGTGAATGCTTTCACTTGGTTGTATCTCTGCACCACGAAACCTAGCGTTGGGAATTGGCAGGGGCCTGGGTATAATCTGTATATATAAGATTATCACCGGACACTCTAAATAGTTTGATACCGTAGGAGACAACCTCGCGCTTCTCGCGGAACTGGGGAAGACGATTCTGAAGGGTCAAAGTTTGCATACGAGTGAACGCTGCACCAATACGCAGATCTAGGAAGATACGTGCTTCAACAGCATGAGCTTGCGCTAGGTCAAGGTCCACCGGTTGTTGAGCCGCACGGTGAATTTGCCTGCAAGAGGTTTAGTAACCTGGCCCAACATAGCATGGATAAATTAAGACGAACTGGGGTATGA
>JBBPQV010000368.1:0-23371 GCA_038092675.1 Boletus rufocinnamomeus
CTACCAGAGGGCATCCCTCTCCCTACCAAAGGGCATCCCTCTCACCACCAGAGGGCAATCCTCTGACTACTACAGGGTGTCCCTCTCCCTGCTGACCACCAGAGGGCAACTCTCTGACTACTATAGGGCATCCCTCTCCCTACCAGAGGGAATCCCTCTGACCAGCAAAGGGCATCCCTTTGACTACTACAGGGCATCCCTCTCCCTATCAAAGGACATCCCTCTCCCTACCAAAGGGCATCCCTCTCCCTGCTGTCCACCAGAGGGCAACCCTCTGACTACTATAGGGTGTCCCTCTCCCTACCAGAGGGCATCCCTCTAACTACTACAGGGCATCCCTCTCCATATCAAAGGACATCCCTCTCCCTATCATAGGGTATTCCTCTGACCACCAGAGGGCATTCCTCTCATCAGTGTCAATGTTTCCAGCATTCTATTCTAGACAACAGAGGGACACCCTTGGGCCTCCTATATTACTACAAGAGATAATCATGGAATACAGCATCAATGTTTCTGGTATTGTATTCTAGACAACAGAGGGACACCCTTGGGCCCCCTATATTACTACAAGAGATAATCATGAGATACAGTGTCAATGTTTCCAGTATTGTATTCTAGACAATAGAGGGACACCCTCTGGCAGTGAAAGGGATGCCCTCTGCTAAAATGCCCTATGGTAGTCAGAGGGACATCCTTTGGCAATACCCTTTGGTAGGCAGAGGGATGCCCTTTGGTAGGGAGAGGGATGCCCTCTGGTAGGGAGAGGGATGCCCTATAGTAGTCAGAGGGATGCCCTCTGGTGGTTGGAGGAATGCCCTGTGGTGGTCAGCAGGCAGAGGGATGCCCTCTGGCAGTGAGAGGGATTGCCCTCTTGTAGTCAAAGGGATGTCCTGTGATAGGGAGAGGGACACCTGTGGTAGCAGAGGGATGCCCTCTGGCAGTGAAAAGTACACCCTATATTACTTACAGGGATGCCCTCTGGTAGTGAAAGAGATGCCTTACATTACTCAGAGGGCAGCCTTGTAGCTGGTAAATGGACATCATTAACAATAATACATAATGGACATTAGCCATTGCATTATATCTACTACAATCCACAGTATTGAAATTAGAGTGTAACAGATGTATCAGCAAGCACAAGAAACATACTATCTACAATGAATGACACTACAGACCACAATATTACTTATTCAATGGAATGTTACCATCTGAAAATTCATCATCGTTTTGTACATGATATTCATCTCTCTCAGCCCTTTGACCAGTCCTATAATTGTCCCCACCTTGGACCATGTGTTATGGATATTAATACCCCATGGGAGGCCCACCATAGTAGGGTGGGGGATAGAAATTTGGGTACCTAGGTCCATGATAGGAAGGACCAGAGCCTCCAATGCCCCCAGGAACAGGAGGATAGTAGCCAGCCATGTCATAAGCAGGTTGCTCTGAGGCATGGTGACAGAAGTGAGCTCTTGATAGACCCTGAGCTCGACCATCAATGTTCTCACCAGGACTTTGTGGCAAGCTCCAATGAGAATGCAATAACGAAAAAAGAAAATTACATATCACTGTGATGAGCTGGATGTTGGGAATGGGATGAGGGCAAGCAAGGAACAGCAGATTGCTTTCAAGGGAATGTCTTCATAGGCAGATCAGCAGGAGCAGACTCTAATTCTTGTGGCAGAGGCAATGGGGGCACAACAGCAGGAAGATCCACATCTTCAGCTTTATCATTGTCAATAATAGTATGATGACAATGCTTGTGTTGTGGAGAACACATAGGAGGATCAGGAGCATCCTCACCATCATCCTCCAAGTGCTCAGCTTGGTCCACATGATGTGAAGAGCCCACCTTGGGCTCATGGTGGTCACACTTGCCCTTCTTTCAAGTAGGAGAATCCATAGGAGGATCAGAATCCTCCTCACTGTCATCCTCCAAGTATCCAGCTTGGTCCACATGATGCGAAGAGCCCACCTTGTGCTCATGTTGGTTATGCTTGCACTTCTTTCATTTTCGCATAACCCATTCTCTACAATCACCCAATCAATAAAGAACCTTCCCTTTCACAGATGTGACCAGGGAAATCTCTGCCTTTGCAGGTTCATCATCATCCAAAGCCACCTCAGCTGTAACCCCTTCAGCAGTGCAAACTCAACACTTTATCAATATTACATACCATCCTTCCATGGAACAATGTCCATCTCCGCCACTACATTGCTAGCTGCCTTGCTATTCTTGACATATTGTGATATAAAAGACCTCAGAGTACCAACCTGCATGGAGCAAGATTGGAACTTTGGGCCAGGAGCTGTGAGGTTATCATTCCAATTGATGAGACAGACTTGAACCTCCCACACAGTAGCAAGCCAGCAAGTCCAAGGGAAGGTGTCCTTTTTCAAGTGAATCTTCTGACCTGTTCGACCTAAGAAGGGAGCTAGGAAAGCATGCTTAACACTCAGGTCAGGTCAATTGAATACTGCATCACTCACCAAGTTTCATGCACAGGATGCTACTCAACATTGATTGGGCTGCATCATAACCAAGTGAATTGGCATCCACAGCACCAATCTCAATGCATTTCTCCCTGTCCATTCCTGCAAATAACTGAAGCATGGCTGAGTGAAGGCCTTGTTGGGATAATTTGGTAGCCCTAAAATTCCAAGTTACCTCATAATTCCACCAAGGTATGAATGATATGCATACTTCAAGCATGTTTCCAATGTGTCAAGAAATGTCTGAATAGGTACTCCTGCATTCTCCAATACAATGCGCACCCACTGCAAGCCTCCAAACAATAAGGAGGCAGTTCAACCACAATCATCAGCACCAGTGTACACTACTGCCCCCACAATCTCAATGTCCTCAATATTGTTGTAAGCTTCAGCCTATCATGCACATAAGTATTACCACAATATAACAAAATCAGCAGAACTCACCAGTCCTGAGAACTGTTTTGATGCAGCTTTGACTTGTTGGAAGGCTGACTGACTCACTAAGCCATCATCAAGATGTGGGCATAATCCTGCATGGAGGGTGCTGCGTTCTTCATCATCTGCCGGGTCCCATTTCTCTGTTTTCCATATTTCATAATCCTGTTTCACATGAGCACGCCATGATGCCATTGATTCTGACATTGGAGTAAATATCAATCTACAATGATCGAACATGTATTTTGCATGACTCACCATCAGGATCCTTAGGATATTCAGCTGCATGCCAGCAGCAATACTCATTGGCTAAAGTGGGACTCCACCCACTCCAGGTCAGCAGCCCAGATTGCAGAAGAATGTTGTGAGTCGGCTTGTTGAGCTCTTTGGCCAAGGCTTGAGCATCTGCCATAACCTTCACACCAAACTCTTGGCATTGAACTTTCTGTGCTGTTGTTAGGGGTCCAGGACGCATCTCCCAATCATCCTTCATCTTTTCATCCAGTAAAATTGCTAGGTCTTCCTCATCCTCATTGTCCTTGGCCTCCTCATCCAGATCATTCTCATCTTCCTTGCCCTCCTCATCCTTGTCTTCTTCAGCACTTCCATCTTCATCCATGTAATAGGGATGGTCATAGTCATTCAAATGATGGCTGACCTGCTTCCCTTTCTCCACCAGGGTGAATTGTCTTTGTGTTGGCAGTGATGCTTTAGATGAAGCTGGGGGTGATGACATTGGAAACTAATCGTCTGGTAAAGAATTTAAAGGTTCCATGGTCACAGATGGCATCGCCTGACCAGCAGGGATGGTAGGCAAGGATGGTGGTGGCAATGTGGCAATGGGGATTGCAGGAGATGGATGATTTGGTTGCGCCATTGAGGTCAATTGATCAGGTGGCCCTTCAATGTTCACTTCATCACCTTCCAGTTGATTGATGAGCTCACCAGTTGATGTACTCTCTGGTGCAGTAACATGAGCAGTGACCACGTCCAGTGCTGCCTGCCAGTCATCTGAATCCAGCAAGTTCCATCGTCTTGGATCCTCCACTACTTCATTGGCTTCTACAGATTGAAAATGTGGTAATGACAGCTGGCATGCTCTGGAATTGAGAGGATCGGCATCAACTTCCACTGTACTGGCAGCACTTTTGGAAGTAGGTTCTTCTAAGGATTGTGTTTGATTGCAATGCAAGGGAAAGGAAAATCAACTTACCGGTCACCATTGATAGAGAGGGGTGAGTAACATCCTGGTCTACATTGAATGTAACCAATCAAACCATGGTCTGGTTTCCTGGGAAGGACTGCTCACCTTCAGGGGCTGTCAGGTGAGGAATGGCTGCTTCATGAATTTTCTTCACACCTCTGGGAGGTCCAATTCACAACAAGGGTTCATGTTCATCTTAGTAGAATGTTGGCAATGAAAGCTTGTTCAGAATTCAAAGATTGCTCACCTGTGGGTGCTATCAGGTGGGGAATGGCTGCTTTAGGGATTTTCTTTGCACCTCTGTGGGGTCCAACTCAAAGGGAGGGTTTATCTTCATCTTAATACAGTAGGATGTTAGCAATGAAAGCTTGTTCGGAATTCAAAGATTGCTCACCTTCAGGCGCTGTCAGCTGGGGAATGGCTGCTTTAGAGATTTTCTTTGCACCTCTGGGGGGTCCAACTTGAAGGGAGGGTTCATCTTTGTCTTAATAAGATGTTAGCAATGAAAGCTCATGTGGAATTCAGAGACTACTCACTTTCAGGAGCTATGGGCTGTGCAACAACAGTGCCAACAGGTTTCTTCTGACCTCTGGATCCAATCTGAACCAATACTTCTTGTTCGTTGGGGAGTGCTTTATCTACCATATGCAATGAGCTCAAGGTTGGATCTATCGAAATATTAACACATGAGTTGGCTGCTTTCTCCACAAAGATCTTCTCATTGCCATACTATGTGATGTTCAGTTAAAAACAGGCCTCCAACTTTGTGTGAGTAGATATCTCCAAGTTAATGATATGACCCACCGGTTTAGTTGTTTTCCGATTAGATCCATGTGCTGTGAGAATAGGTTGCCAGTTGTCTCCATGAGATGGACAGCCTCCCAACACGCATTGGAAGCTGGGTTGTGGGGTATGCTTGACAGCACATTGAGGATACCCCGACCAACAGACAGCATGCACTGCCCGTAACACATACACCACGTGGTGGATGCAGAAGAAAACAAAACTGGAACATGAAGTAGATAGAAAGTGGGTGGATGACAAAAAGAAGACAAATGACAAGGAGGTAAGAAAAAAGAAGCCTTGGAAAAAAGTAAAGGCAAAGGTTGAACCGCTATTTGTGCTTGTTTGCTCTCTGCCGGCAGTTCCGAAATAGGAAGGACCAACTCGAGGAGACAATTGACACACTATTTGTGCTTGTTTGCTCTCTGCCGGCAGTTCCGAAATAGGAAGGACCAACTTGGCTAACTCATTCCAACATGATCCGGACAGTTCGGTTGCATGTGACACCACTTGAGATTAATGAAAAGCAGATGTGTCTATGGGGTATGGTAGGTATAGTAGTACATTGTACAAGCTTGTAAGAACCCTTCAATGGTGTGCAGCACTGTTAAATCTCAGTCAAATGATGGCAGCAGTGGTTCAATGGATGGGGTTTGCAAATTGGACTGGTACTAATTTGTTGTCGTGCAACTGTCCCCTCAGTGTCCCCTTCAGTTCCAATTGTACTCGTGCCAGTGACTCAGTGCACTGGCATGACTCAAACTTGACGGTCCCATGTGGTACTGTTGAACTTCACTTGGAAGCTGGTGTTTGATGGGTGGAGGTTTGGCAAATGGGGTTTGCAAATCAGAACTAGGTCAGCAATAATATATTCGTCAAGCATGTGTGCGTCCGGTCGTGCTCATGAGTCGCGATGCAGCACTGCTGCTGTGCTGCTGTGTCAAACCTTGCTCAAAACAGAAGGAAGGGGAACCCAAAGTCACATGGTGTGGGGGCATGTGACGTGCGGCCTCTCATACCCTGCACAGCATGTAAAGTTGTCAGGATACATAAGTACAAACAAAGAAATACATGAAAACTGTGGAGTTTCAAGATTGGCACACATGGGTTACAGTGGAGTTTGAAGTCAGCACTTGGACGTTTTTTGTCTTTCTGTCTTGTCCTCCACACTTCTACCTCACACCCAAGTAACCAACACATGTTGGTTATTTGGATTTCAACAACACATGTCATTTGAAGTGTGCCTGCCAATGAAGCATTTCATTGAGGGATTGTTGGTGATGACATCATCAGCATCAGTGTCTCCATCCCTTCCTCACCTCCTACATCATTGCCCAAGCTCTTTCGGTTAGTGTGAGCTTTCTAGTCGGACATTTGCTACTCAATGTATACTACAGATGGGTCCACTACCAGATGGTACTCTGGTTGACTTTGATGTTCTAAAGGAGCTCCCCCTCAAAGATGTTCAGTGACTGTTTCCTGTATGGCAGCCTTTAATGGGTAGGTGCTTGTGTTTCTGGCTATATTGGTGACATCTGAAGCATGGTGCAGGCCAATACAGTGCTTTCGACACACTATGTCTCACCATTTGCAATGACTACATCCTCTCCTCACCAAACATGGATTACATTCCCTCCTATATCTTTGGGCAGGCTGTCTTGCGTGCTCATCAAGATGGTCACTGGGGCTACATCGACCCGTTTCAGATGCCACAGCAGTTCTCCAAGGAGTTTCCATGGTCGTGTGTCATTCCACACACAAGTATGTCGTTTGAGCCGACATGATGCTTGGAATACTGACAATTATGCAGATACCATCGAGGACAAGGAACTTGAACACAATCAATGGGTCTTCTGGTATAATGTCTCAGCCAAGGATCTTGCTCATGACCATGCTGACAACCCCTACATGGGGCACCTCAAACTTTACATTATAGAAACTATGGAGTGTTGTGAGTCATTTCTCAGAGGCCTAGTCAATGCCTATGCCAAGCACCGAGGTCGTCCAAGTGACGTTCTCAACACACTTGTTCAGGCTATCTGGCAGAATCTCCTCACTTTACAACAAGTCCCCATGGTTTGCAGCAATCTTGCTGTGGTTTTTGCAGATTTCCAGCACTGTTGTCTTGATCTCTATGCCAAGATCAAATTTGATGTCGTCATGAGGGACAGACCAGATCTTGTGCGGGATGGTGACAGTTTTGAGGTGAACAATAACTGGATGGGCATGTTCACCAATGAAGCCAAGGTAGCAATAGCTATGTGGCAGGCAGGCATTCCTGTCTGGCACATTCGTCAGTGTGACCAAGTGCCGTCTGACATGGGAGTGGGAAACATAATATCAATGTGGTGGAATCTGTCTGTGAAAACAAGTATCTTTGATGACAATCCTCTCTCTTCCATTCACACAGGTTTTCCTGGTCAAGCTCGTGCTCCTCTCTGTCGTCCAGTTGGTTTTGTCAGTATATCCAAATACAGTCCTATCTTGCCTGATGAATCCCTGGTCAAATGGAGGGCACATTCAGCCACTCTCCCTGCAATCACTCTCCCTGCTGTTGCATCCAATCCTGCCTCTGTATCCATCCCTGCCGGTCAGGTTGTCCAATTGGAGCCCCTTTTTCACACTCATCACACAAGTACAAATGTGGTGGAATCTATCTCTGCCAATGTCATAGCACAGATCTCGGAGCATGTGGTTAGTGATGTTGGCAAGGCTGTTACCCCTTCCTTGGCTGCATGGATCACAAGGTTGGAACAGTCCTGCAGGCCATGTAAGTCCTGTTTGTTATTTCGCAACCATATGGTATTCAGAAAAATCATTAGATGGTTCTCATCACCCTGCTGCAACAATGAGCTGTGACCCCTTGTGGGATGAGCCAGTTTCATTCCTCCTGCCAAAGATTGATCTTGTGTGGGATGTGGCCTTGTCTCATGTAGATCGTGAGGGCAGTGCTGCCCATGCCCATCCGTTATGGAATGGCTTTGCATTTCCCGACTGACTCCTTTTTACAAGGGTTCAGGGTGGCAACTGTCACAATCACTATCTCGCAAACTGGTTGATCATTCGCTACCAGTGGACACATTTTGTGGCTCAAGGATGCATCCAGCCCCTTACAGTGAGATCATGGCAGGAGATTCTCAATGGTCTCCCACAATTTATCAAAGAGAGAGATCATGTGGCCCCTGCATATGCAACCTACCAGCAAATTGATTGGTTGTTGCCACCACCTTTTGTAGAGGATACTACATTGGACCTATCTGTGTCAAGCAAGGCATTGTGCACTGCAAAGAAGAGTCAAGAACAGCCACAGGCTGCACTGGATTCCCTAGGAGTGCAAAGTCCTTTCTTTCAGACCTTGCAATGAGAGATTCTGGAAGCACTTCACTTCCACCAGGAGTCGATTCCAATTGAGCAGCTTCCTGGCATGTCAACCGAGCTCTTGTGGCAGGTGGTGTGGGAGATTAACAAGTTGTGCTTTTGGTTCGAGTTCCAACTCCTGGACCACCAGTTGACTTCTTATTGCCACTCGACTGCTGCAAGTTTCAAAAGTTGTGACAATATGGTCACCTTTGTCTTTGAAACCCATTCTCTCCATGCCGTTGCAGAGCATCATCTCCCCAGGCAGCCAGAATTTCTCATTTCTAAAACCTTTCAGATACGTCAAGGCAGTGTTGAGTCATTCTGCTGTGTCCTATCATCATGGCCTGGCTTTCCCAACACACTTCAGAAGCTCATGCCGAAAGTGGAAGCGGACTTTATTATTGCTGAGAGCCAGCTGTTTGACTACTACTTGCATACATCATACCAGTTTCTAGGTCGTCATCCATCTGTCTCCCATGTCCCTGTGTAAAAATATCCTTGCCATTATTGTGAAAATTCTTACTGCAATGTGTCATAATGGACTCCATTCTCCGCTTACCCTGCATGGTTGGAACTGACAGGGTTGGTACTTGATGCGAGAATAACAAGGCACTAACTGTAACAGATCTCCATTGTGTTCCTGTCATTTCCATGCCACTCAATCACAAGGTTTCACAGGAAGTAAGTTTTCACACCCTCCATTTCCCCCTTCTTTACTCACCATGTCTTTTGCTCGTCTAAAGATACTATGCAAGTCAAAGTTGTCCTCCCCAGTGAAGGCCAGCGGATTACCTGCCACTGAGCCCTCATTGAACACGTTTATAATCACTGATGATGTTTACCACAAGTATCGACATCTGGAGAACAAAACACTCGCACAGCCAGTGATTCGCATAGGTAATGACAAGATCTATGGTCAAGCAGTGTCAGGCTCATCCACCTCAGCTGCTCCCTCCCCAGCTAGAGTCACAAGGCATTGTGGACATGTATTCAACATTGCTGATGACAATCCACCCAGTGATGCTGGGTTTTCTCTCTCATTCACACCATCAACTCCTCCATCATTCCCACAGAAAGGTGGCAGCAAGAGAGCTTGGCAATGGGCTCATTGGCGTAACTCAGTCATTCCATCATTGATTGATCCTTACCTTGAATATCTTACCCCCTCCCAGAGGCAGTCACAAGGTATGCCTTGTAGTGATGTTCCATGTGGATGTTTGACACAGTGGAAAATTACAGTCTCTTGTGTATCATTGGACAGTAAGTGCTTGACCTCTCATTAATGTTAAAAGTACTGATTAAAGCTGTCCAGACATTGAACGGATTGTAATAACTGTATGCTTGTGCAACCCAGTGCCATGTCAACTTGTAGCAAGAGGTCTCTTTCCATGCACACCAGTGGTGCCAAGCCTTGCTGTGTCCATTCCCATGTTGGAATTCAACCATGAATGCTTCCTCTGACTTGCCCCAAATGTTACAGGCTGGTGTGGTGCAGTTGAGAGCTTCTTGAAAGGGAGAAAGTACAAGCTTGCTTTCATGGTATGATTTCAACAGTATTCAGAAATGTGGGTTGTTGATCATTATCACAGGACACTCTCTGCCATCGCTATGCAAATGTTTTCCACTGGTACCTGTCTCTCTACCATGCTGCGGAAAGTCAAGTAGATGCTATGGTTGCTTTGGCACAACCCAGTCATGAACCTGAATCTGATAGGCCTTCTAATTACCTTCGATCAAGGTGCCCCCTATGCTTTGGTGGCAGCATTGGCCATGACCCTTCAATTCAGTGAGTACTGTACTCTTCTCATGTGGCTTCTAGGAAAGTAACCCAAGTGTCTTGTCAAGGGTGGACTGTATCACTTGTGTGGATGCATGCTTCACACAGAAATGCTGTCAAGCACCATGGAATCTCCTGCACACTCATCTGAACTCTGTCTTTTTGTCTGAGCAGGCAGTTGCCTCAATGGAGGCTGTAGTAGAAGACCTTAGAAACAGGCATGGGCGTCACCACCCAAATAATTCTCTTGTTGATGAAGGTTTCTTGGAGCCAGGGATGCAAGTTCCATCTTTGGTATTGAAGGAGTGTCATGACTCATTCAAGGCTGCTGATGAACAGTGTGTCAAAGCCAGCACGCAGTTCTTTGCAGACACAGGTCTTATGGCTTTACTTTGCCACCATGATCATGTTTTATGGATGGCAAACATGTCCTCCCCTGGTGAATGCCAACACTATATCTTGGCATTACTGCAACAACTCCTTGATCATCTCCTGAAGTCAATCAATGTTGGATTACTCTATGATATTGCATGTCAACTTCATCACAGCTGTGTCAAGTGGGGCTTTCTTGAAGACAACCTCTCTTGGGTGGCCTTCAGCACTGCTGTGTTTCATGCCTTTGCTCACAATTGGCCTTGCCAACTCATTTACCATCCTTGTAAGCGTGAAGGCTTTGGACTCACTGATGGAGAAGGGTGTGAATGTCTTTGGAGTGACTTGAAGAAGTTGATACCAACACTGAGAGTGTCAGGTGTAGGTTTCAAATCTATACCTCAGACTATAGTTACTCATATACTCCATTAGTACTATCAGCGATTGTTTACTCTTGACACTCAAATCATCCATTTGCAAAATAGATCTTTCTTTAAACTGGGGATATGGATGAAACAACCCTAAATTGAGTACAAGTTGTACTTCAGGTCGTCACCAAATGTCAACTGAGGGATGAGAAGTGAAGGAATCAGGCTCAGTCTTGGAAGTAGGGGAAAACTCCAAGAGAACTAAACTGGAGGACGTCCAATGAAGTCTTGAGGTTTATATATCATTCTATTTATGTGTACATGTTTATACCTAATCTATAGATATGTCTGCATATGGTAAGACAGAGATTAAAGACATGAGGTGAAACATGTGTTGAGCATAGCCATGAAATGGAAGAGTGGAAATGAATAACATGATGCAACTGCATGTGGTGGCAGAATGGAAGAGAAGAAAAGAAGTGCACAGCACAGAGATGAATGTGGGAACAATATAACTATAAAAGGATAAATGCATTCATTAGAGTCAGAGTGACTCAGAGTGTGTTGTGATGACTGATGGTATAGCCTGCATCAAGAAGTCAAGTGATAAGTGGGTCATGTGACTTTGAAAGTGAAGATAAGTTAAAGTCAAAAGAGAAAAGAGATGTCATAGGAATAAATAGACATTGATAGAAGCAAACCATAACAATGGATGCTTAGGAGGTGGACAGCATTGCTACACAGGGTCACAAGAAGAAACTGGAGACCAAGCTTTGAGGCTCTGACTTCTCAGTCTTTCGTGAGGCTTGGATTGCTCAAAAGGTTGCTCAAACCAAACCATTACCCAGTATGTTCACCCCCATGTTCCATCATGCTTTGCTGATGATTTGCTCTACAGAACAATCACAGAAGAATGAATTGTATGCTGCTGAATCCATCCTAGCACTTATTGAGAACATTTCCATTAAAGAGAAGGAGATATATGAACTTGAATGTTAGCTAATTCACCCTGCTGCAGATACTGTCCATATCAACATCAATGATCTTCCATACAGTACAAACTAGCTAAACCAATGTTCAAAGAGTGATATAAGTTTAGATTGTCATCTACAGGGAGAAGTCAACTTGAAGTCTATTGACTGTAAATTATGATTTGGTCAGACTCAGGTGTTGACTCAGATTGGAATTGAACACATCTGCTACTAGTAAGCAGCTAAGCAGCTGATTGCCATATTATCATCATGCACTTAAGGAGATGAACTAAGTCCAATGTTCCAATACACACAAACTCATTAGGCTTGAGTCAAAGTGGACTTGGAGAGGAACTTGATACAAGCAAGAAATCTACTTAGGTGCCTAAACTCCCTGTGCATGAGAGCACATGAGAGCTATGGACTAGCACACCATATTGGAATCAATCAACTAGCTATATTGAGGCATGCAATTTGATAAAGCAGATGTAATTACTGTAACTCCTACTTGCATGCTGGATGGTGTATTGTCTGGCACTTGACATGTATTTATCACAATCACATAAATCTCCTATAAATCTCCTATACCATATTATTGATCACACTTTAATGGGATCATTCACCACTCTCAATTGGTCATCACATCTACTATTCATACCCAAAACACTTTGCTCACATCAATGTTTTCAACTCTAAACTGTCTGGAATCACACTACAATCAACATGATATACTACAAAAACAATTCAATCATCCAGTGCTGTCACCTCATTCAACTCAATGGCATCAAGCATGCAGCTTATCCCAATCCTCAATGAGTCAACCTTGGAGTGAGTTGCACAACTGACTTTGTAAACATGAGGTGAAGTGCACTGCCTATAAGGGTTTGTTAGTACTCTGTCCTAAAATTGGGGTGAAATGCACACCATGTAGTGAAGATCCTGACACACTTACCATAAGTGACAAGATATAATTGGCCTGTAGTGCCAGGCTTGGGGATATTGAAGGAGCAGCCTTGGTAAGTGTGCTGGTAGATAGTCTGGTTTCCAGCAATGATGGTTGTAGTTGGCAAATCAGGAAGAGAGATCCTGGAGGTCTCAGAAGAAGGGGAAATGGCTGAAGATGCCAACAACATGGAATCACCAGAACTATGCTATACCACCTCTGCAGCAGTACCTGGAACTGGAGTTGTCAGTAATTTGGTAATGGGAGAGGTTCCAGCCTCCATGAGGGTGACTGAAGGCTGCATAATCTTGCCAGGTGTATCTATGTCCACCACAGAGGAGGGGGTTGCTGGTACACCAAGTAATGTGCTGCTGGTAGCACCAGCTGGAGTAACAGTTTGGGCAACTCTGATGGGACCAATAAGTGGAGCATCAACAAGTGGCAAATTAGTGGCCATGTACACTGCTGCATTGATCTGGTCTGCTTCCTCTGGCACAATTTGGAGGCCTGCAAGGGTTTTAAGGATGGTATTTATGTACAGTGGCTCAAAAAAGTGTCCCAATGTTTGGCTATTTTGCAAAGAGTTGATGTTTGCGAGAGAAGCAAAAGGCATTAGCTCTAACCCTTGTGGGATCATCAACCCTTGCTCTGAATCTGAGCCCTTGGTCATGTGATTTGGTTGCCATGGTACTGAGATATAATTATATTAAAATGACATGTCATTGGGACACTTATTTGACCATGATGTTATCAGTCATTATTTAGTATATAACATAATGTTCTGATGGATGCTGGGCTTCAGCCCTGTCTGATTATGTAATGTACATAATTCTGAGTAATATAAAGGACTGGGATACCACCCAGCTAACCCTACTCCATTATGAAATCCATTTCTGCCTCTACTAGAGCCAATATCTTTTTTCTCTCTAAATCTGGCCTTTCTGCTAGGAGAATATCCTCCCAACCTTGTCTGGGGAAGTCTACTGTGGCCAGGGCTATCAAAGAGATCCATCCAGGCAAGGAAAACATCAAATTAGGATGTTCTTCCAAGCTTTCTCCTACTAATAAAAGGAGAATTGTTTCTAGTATCACCTCTGGCAAGGTTGAAAATGCTGTCCAGGCAACCCACCTCATCAATTCTACTCTCCTCTCCTGTCTCTTCCCAAACTGTTGGAAGTGTACTCAAGTCTGCATCTCCAAAGGCTGCAGTCAAGAAAAAGAAACAACTCTTATCTGTTAGACATAGGTAACATAGGCTGGCCTTTGCTCTTAAGCACCAACACTGGACTGTGGAGGACTGGATTAGGGTCAGATGGTCAGATGAGACCAAGATCAACAGGATTGGGTTAGATAAAAGGAAGTATGTGTGGAAAGTGGCAGGAAAGCCTTTGCAAGACAAGAAAGTACAGGAGACAGTAAAGTTTGAAGGAGGTTCCTTGATGGTTTGGGTATGCATGAGTTGGAATGGAGTGGGAATTCTTGCAGAGGTGGAAGGGAGGATAAATGCTGAATATTATGTCTCCATTTTGGAGGATAATCTGCTTCCTACCTTGGAAAATTCTGGAATCTCCAAGAAGAGCATTATCTTTCAACAAGATAATGACCCCAAGCACACCTCTAAAAGAGCCAAGGAGTGGCTGGAATCTCAAGGTATCAAGGTCCTTGATTGGCCAGCACAGTCTCCAGACCTTAATCCCATTGAGGCTCTCTGGAAAATCCTCAAAAAGAAGCTCAACAGCCATGCAACACCACTAAGAGGAGTTTGGGAGCTTTGGTAGAGGATTGAAGTGGAATGGAGCAAGATAGAGGTTGAGGAGTGCCAAAGACTAATAGAAAGCATGCCTAGAAGACTAGCGGCAGTGATAAAGGTAAAGGAAGGGCATATAAAAAACTAAAACTGTAGAATGGAAATGTTGCTTAAAAAAGTGTCCCAATGACATGTCATTTTAATATTATATCTCAGTACCATGGCAATCAAATCACATGACCAAGGATTCAAACTCAGGGCAAGGGCTAGGGCTATTGATGATCCTGCAAGGGTTAGAGCTTATGTCTTTTGCTTCTCTTGCAAACATCAACTCTTTGCAAAATAGCCAAACATTGGGACACTTTTTTCAGCCACTGTAGTATTTAGAAGGATAGCTAAGATTGAAGCAAAGCTGTTACCAAGCAGAGTGAGACAAGACATTGACAAGGTTGGAAATGGCTTGCAGGCAACTGGATGTTGAAGGTAGTGCAGTGACTTGGATTCATTCCAAAGGCACCAGTGGAAGTGTCCTCTGTGGTTACCTACATAAGTTAGGCAGACAGTTGCCTGCATGGCATGGAAGCTTGAGTTGAACTTGATGCTCACAGTTATTGCTAGGGGATTCAGCTTCACAAAGTTCGCCATCCTTGAAGCATGACATATGACACATGACTAAGCCCCATGATTATTGTAAGAGTTACATGGCCATTTGGGTGGAGTGTTCACAGCTGGATCTTTGCTCAGTACTTGTTACATGTAATGACATTTGAATGTACTATCTGTGGGTCTAATTCCCTGTGATGCATCATGGAGAACTTGGTGCAGGTTGAGGACTTCCTTTGCCTCAAATGGCTGAAGCGGAAGGGTCATTTTAAACACACCTTGTCATGTGGTCAACATCATATCCCAAGATAATGACCAACTTGTGACTGTCTCACTCCCACCTTGACTCCAATTGCAAGCATTTTCTCTTACATATTCCCCTGATGATCCCGGGCCAGTGATATGTGCCCTCTGCACTTGGGTTATCTTTTCAAGCAGCTGAAATGGTCATTAGACATTTCAGATCGATTTTAGGAGCTCACAAGAGCAGAAGAGAAAGGATTGCACAGAGGATTATGGAAAAAAAGAAGAGGCTATGCTTGTGATATGCAATGCACTAGTAGCCTTTCAGTATCACATCAATGGCTCATGTACTGTGAAGGGCACCACATCCCATGGTGAAAGCATGGAGTCTCCAACTTCCAGTCCACTCCCAAAGTGTATCCACAGGTCATGATCAACCACAGCCTTAATGATTGTTGTAAATATTTAAAGTGTCTGCATGAACTCTGTTATAGTATGGTGCTACATGTCAGAATGTCTTGGTGTATGGTTCCTCTGGCCCAGCCTACTTCCACTTCTGCCATCTAGGCAGTTAGTCGAGGCATTCAATGTTGTCTCAAGTGCAAGAATGGCAAAATGCCAGTGCTTTCAATCTTCTCATGGAAGACTTCAGCAATCAACAAAACCAAAAGTGACACCCATACAACCTTCCAAGTACAAAAGGATGGGTTGTTATCCTGGTCCCAGCAGTCTATTCATTCTACAAAAGAACTCAAATTTGAGAGTGATCTTGTGAGAGCTCCCATAGAAGACATCTATCTCACCATTCTAGAACTCCAGGACAATCTCCCACCAGAAGTAGATCTCAGTATTTATCCTGTCACCTACAGAAAATGCACAGGAAGTGTGAGTAACAGACATCGACCCAACACACTGTATCCATTGACTGGTGGTTGAAGGATCATCTGATGTTGGTGTGGTTGGACAATCAAGAAATATACCTCAAAGAGATGATGCACCATGAAGGGAGGGCTGACCAGGGAACCAAATGCAGTTTTTGTGGTAAAAGAGATGTCACCCTCTATAAATGCACAGACTACATGAGCATGGAGTTGCATTGCCAGCCCTGCATGATCTTGAGTCATGTTCATTGTCCATTACATATGATAAAAGTATGTTTACCACCTCTCTGATTCACAGCTTGCTCTGATGTTTTTTAAGCAGTGGAATGGAAATTTCTTTGACTGTTCATCTCTGAAAGATCTTGACTTGTGCATCCAACTTGGCCATAGGTATAGTAAGTCTTACCCAAATCCTCAAAGGGCATATAATGACAATTTTGTGGTCATTGATATTCATGGTATCCACATAGTTGACCTGGATTTCTGTGACTGTGAGAAGGTGGCCAGTCACATACAACAGCTGCTTTGTATGTCCTGGTTGCCCTCAACCAGTACATGTCCTTGGACTGCTGCAACATTTCATGTCTTAGAGCAATACCACTTGCTCTCCCTGGAATCCAAGATCTTAGCTTATGAGTTCTATCAAGCCTTGACTAAACTGGTAGACAACTCTGGGCTCAAGGAGACAAAGGTATGTGATGAATGAGCAGCATGGCAGTTATAGATACTGACCTGTACACCTTAGGGTCATTATGCTGTATTCTTGAGAATAACATGTCAGTGGTGCCATCTCAAGATGGTTAAGCATGTAGGATGAGCATATGACTCCAGTGGTCTTGAAGCAACTGCACAAGGCGAATGCATGGTGCTTTGTCCAGCATGTTCTCATCCTGGAAAGAATCTGCCAATCGACTTCCATGTGACTCCATCAAACAAACAGTAAGGGGCAACAATAGCTTATATGATGAAGATTCTGATGGCTAAATGATGTAGTTTGTTGTATGTGCTCTTCGTTGCAATTGATGCCAATTTCTGCTTGAAGCAAAAAAAGGTCCCAAAGGATAGTGTGAATCCAAGTCTTGCAAAGGGCTGGGCATACTTTGTCAAGAAGTCAGCATATAAATCTCATTTTGAGGCATGCAAGGATGTGGTCCAGAAGGTAAGGGAAATCATCCATATAGGAGTGAAAACTGATTGTACAGGCAGAAAAGTACTTGCTCCAGTCACTCAGCTGTGAACTTGGCAGATATGAAATCTGATAAATATTTGGCTGCCACTGGGACAGGAACTGTTGATTGCACCCGACACAACATGAAACTGCCAACAGGGCTTGGTGATCTTCAAAAGGGGAAAAGGTATGTGTTCCATGTAAATTATTCAGCAGCATTTCTGATCGTTTGCAGATACATAAACATGGATTATCTCTTTTTCTTGGCACTTCATTATTTCAAGGATATCCTGATCCTGAAGGTCTCATATGACATTTCATGCCAATGGTCTCAACACCTTTGGAATCAAATGTCCACATTCCCCCCCTCATTGCACCTCAATGTCCCCCCTCATGATATTATGTTCCTGGTCCCAAAATTCCACTTACCAGCTCACATAGAGCAGTGTCAAACATCTTACTTGTTCAATTTTCTTCCTGATGTTGGCTGAATGGATGAAGAGGCTCTGGAATGAGGATGGGCCAATATCAATTCTATTGCATCAAGTACTAAGAAAATGGGGCCGGGTTCCCACCATGATACCTTGGATGACTTCTTCAGACATTCAAATTGGAAAAAGCGAACACTATTATGTATGTTTACCATATTACTACTCCTCACCGCCATTACTAATGGATAATAATGCATTATAGGGAAAACTATGTTAACCAGACTGAAAGAAGTGATTCTGAATTGGGCAGACCATCAATCTGCTCTTGAGGAACTTGAAGAAGGACTCAGTGAAGGGCACTGGCAGGATCTAGAGGTGTGGGGAAGCCAGGTCAAAGCTTGGGAAAATGATCAAACACAGCCTAACCCATATGAGCAGAAAGGTGAAAGTATGTGTGACAATATATTATCTTTGCAGACATTAAGAATGATTTGAATGATATATAGCAATGTCACTCACAAATGTTAAACTGGAGCTGGCCCAGCAAGAAGCCAAAGATCTTCAGGATGGTATGTATAGTTATAGTACTTTATGAGGACTGCTTGCTAAGTGAGTACTGCCTTACAATTGGAGGAACTATAGTGTGTTAAATTTTATATGTGGTATGTGATGCATCACTAAAGACCTTCAGACAGCAACTGGCCAATCAAAGAGTGGGAATGTTGTCACATGTGACTAATGGGCAAGAAGCTAGCTTGTTACAGCAAACCAATACCCTTCAATGACGAATCAATAGCTGGATCAAACTCCAGCTTCTATATATGCCTAGTATGTCTGTCTTATACTCAAACAACTTGCAGGACACTGACATCATTGTGCTCCTGGAGAAGATACCACTTATGTATGCTATCTTCTTAGATCAGTACTTCCATTTCCTGTGATGAACAGTTGAAAAAAATTGAGTGGAAGCTTTGCTATGCTGAAGCTCATGATGCCCTGCACTCCCTATGCTCCAATCTGTGTGCACACAGTTTCATCCTGAAGTACAAAGACCATGACCTTTGGGGGCCACCATGTCCCCCGGTTTCACTTTCATGAATAGAATGGACAAGGTCCTGCCAGGCCAGTTTGGGGATGAAGAGCTTATTTCTGTAGTAAAGGTGGGGGTGATCATAAGCCCAGTCTGCCTGGGCTGCTTGGGGGAAGAGTGAGGACCCATCAGCAAGAGCTTTAACAGTATCAAGCACCAGAGGATCAGTGGGGGAGGAAGATGCAATCTTTTCGGCAAGGGCTGTATCAATAGAGTGGGCAAAAAGATCAGGAGGAAGGAGGGTGATGTCATCCTGTTGAGAGAGTGTGTCTGAGGGGCCCATCTGGGTACCGGGGAGGTGGTGGAAGGTCAGGTTGAAGTCCTGGAGGAACATCAACCATCAAGCTTGGTGGCAAGATAATTTCCTGGGTTGCTTAAAGTAGGTCAAGTTCTTGTGGTCCATAAGGATAGTGACTGGGTGGGAGGTGCCCAGGAGATAGTGTTGCCATTCTTCAAGAGTGTGGATGACTGCGAGTAACTCACAGTCATAGATATCGTAGTTCCTCTTGGCTGGAGAGAGGGTCTGGGAGAGATAGGCACAGGGATGGAGGTCACTGTTGGTGTTCTTTTGCATGAGAACCACGCCTGTGGTGGTGAGGGATGTGTTGGTCATGATGAAGAAGGGGGAGCAGATGTCAGGTAGGTGTAGGACTGGTGGTTTAGTAAAGGCCTCCTTGATGGCAAGGAAGGCGGCCTGCTGGGGTTCCTCCCACTTCCAGGGGGTGTTCTTCTTGGTCAACTCGATGAGGGGGTGGACTAGTGCAGAGAAGTCTGGGATGAACTTCCTGTAGAAGTTGCAGAATCCTATGAAGGACTGGACTGCCTTAATGGAGGACGGGGATTTCCAGTCATCAATGGCACTCAGCTTGACTGGGTCCATCTTCACCTGCCCTTCTTGTACAATCATCACTAGATACTCCACCTCATCAATGTTGAAGGAGCACTTCTTGAGTTTGAGGAAAAGTTTGTGCTCCTGTAGTCGCTTGAGGACATGTTTTGTTTGTTCCTCATGAACAGTAGGGGAGGAGGAATGGATGAGGATGTCATCCATGTAAATAATGAGCCATCCTTGTGCCATCATGTCCCCAAAGAGGTGGTCCATAAGGGCCTGGAAGGTGGCGGGCAAGTTACAGAGTCCAAAGAACATTACTGTCAGTTCAAAGAGGCCAAAAGGGGTGATGAAGGCAGTCTTCCAGTGATCTTCAGGCTTAATGAGCACATTGTTATACCCCCATCAGATATCCATTTTTGTAAAGAGACGGGACCTGTTACGCTGATGCGTAGAACCTAGTCGAAGCGCACACTCAAGTGTAGTGCAAAGACACTAAGAAGCCTTAGGGGTCTCGCTATGACTAATGTGTAGACTAATCACTTGCGGAATGACCAGATTCTAAGCAATAGATTGCGTGAAACTAGATGTGGAACTATGGTACAAAGGCGATGTATTTGTACTACTCGGAATGGCACACAGACCAGCTAAGTAAAGGTGCGCACAGACCATCTGGGCAAAGGGGGAATACGGGGCAGTATGAGAGAACTGCCTAAAGGAGGTTATTCGTCCGTATCAAGAAGATCGTCCGTAAAGGTCGCATACTGCATAGTTAATGCCATAAGGGTGAGGCCCTCTCGCGTGTATGAAGATGAATGTGCAAGAGTGTAGTTAGAAGGATAGAAAGGAAAGAAATCCATAACATTACCCCCTTCGTATGGAAGAGACTCTGACTCTTCCTCTATATTCTCCAGTTCCAGCTGGGTGTGTTCTTCCGCCTCCTCAGTCTCACCCGGACTGGTCTCCCTCGTTGATCTCATAGTCAGTGGGGTCGTGGTCCCAGTCGACCCACTCGTTGTCACGGAAGACACAGTTGTCTGCGATATGTCTGACCTCTCCACAGAGAGAACAGACTCAACAAGGGCATTGAGCCTGGATGTGTCCAGGGGCAGCCATGTGGCAGTACGGGCAGATGTACTGTGGGCAGTTGACCCAGAAGTGGTCGGTGGAGTGGCACTCGAAGCATCTGGAATGACGTTGGGGAGGAACATGAGGCCAGGGAGAGGATTGGGCCATTGGTGGAGTGGAGGGTTGGCGACCGACAGCGGAGAGGGCGGGAGAGATGGGGCGAGTGGGGGTGATGATGATGAGGGGTCCCAGGGTGGGGATGCAATGGGGAGAGTGGGAATGACCCATGTTTTCTCATTGATTTCTTGTGCCCACCAGTGGGCCCAGTGGGACGAGGACTGTGGTCCCGAGTCCAAGTTGTTATCGTTCCTCCTGTGAGAGGTGAGTGTGGCGGACTCTCCTAAGAGTGGGGAGAGAGGTTGCTGGCACTGGAGGGGCTGGCGTCCCCTCGACGCTGGTCCAAAAGGACTCAGCTGACTCTGAGCGAGCCCTCACAGGAGGTGTGGCCCTATCAGGGATGGTGCTAGAGGAGGAGGGTGGAACTGGAATGGGAGTGGGAGAAGGTGAGGCGGACCAACCGTTAATGCCCCCATGGGTAGCTCCATGGTTGGAGGGGTGAGGAGCAGGGGTGGTGGGGATATTGAGAGGGTCCTGGGAGAAGTAGATCTCCCTCTCCAGCTCCGACATGGAGAGAATGAGGGGACAAAGGATGGGAGAGACAGCAAGAGGGGGGAGCGCATCAACGACCGTGCTGAACCCTTGGTTCCAAAGTAAATCTAGGGTAAGGGACCTTGCCTCAGCGATGGCCCCATTCAAGGAAGCGGCATAGACAGGGGGTTGGTTATCTGGGGTCAACTGGGTCATGATACACCTCACTGTGGCGTACGACTGGTAGAGGCGGGTGAGGGAGATAAGGTCGTAGTTGTAGGCGAAGACCCAGTTTCGTTCTATGATAAGGGTGGTGACGGGGTTCTCCAGGATGGAGGTGAAGAGGATGTGGCAGTGGGGGACGGAGAGATGGTTGCAGCGGATGGGGGGGGTCTGGGTAATGGCCATTGCGAAGATGATGATTTAGGTGGAGGATGGGGAGGGGAAGTCCTTGGGGTGGCGAAGCTTATAAGCACGAAGGAGTGGTTGCGCATGTTTGAAACTTCCCTCCAGTTCCCAGGTGTTCTCTGCTGTGGAGTATCCTTTCCAGGAAGTCAGGTACTGTCTCCATCCTCGTGTCCCGCAGTGTGAGAGGATTTTGTCCACTTCGTACTCTTCTTCTCCTCCAATTAGATCTGGTGGAGGGTTGGAGTAGTTGGGGCTGTGCTCCGAGGTCTCCCAATAGGTGGACAGGAGGGAGGCATGAAACACGTCATGGATTCGCCAGGTTTTGAGGAGGTGAAGGTGAAATGCCACTGGGGAGATGACCTGGGTGATTTCGAATGGTCCTTCCCCTCTTGGGGCGAGTTTCCTAGAGGGGTAGCGGAGGCGAAGGTTCTTGCCTTCTAGCCATACCTTGTCCCCTACTTTCCATGGGCGGAACTTGGAGGAGATCTGCTCCTTCATGCTTCTTTGTGCCTTCTCATGTGCAGCAATAGCCTCCGATCAGGTGTCGCTGAGTATTTCCAACCGTTGTTCCAGGGCGGGGAGGAATGTTTTACCGATTGGAGGGTAAGAGTGGGGTTCATATCCCATCATGAGAGAGAAGGGGGACTTATTGGTGATGGAATGAATGGCTGCATTATGGGAGAACTCGGCCATGGGGAGGAGTTCTGCCCATCTTTCGGGGTGTCCATCGCAGAAGATGTGGAGGTAGGTTTCCAGTTCCTGGTTGACCCACTCTGTTTCACCATCAGTCTGAGGGTGGTATGCGGTGGAGAGGGCCAGGTTGTATTTGAGAAGTCTGGCTAGCTCTCTTGTGAAGGTGGAAGCGAACTGGGGTCCCCGATTGGAGATGCATCTGTCATGCAACCCGAAGTGTCGGAAGGCTGTTTTGAAGAAAAGAAGTGCCACACCCGTGGCATCTATGGTTTTGAGACAAGGGGCATAAATTACCCCCTTCATAAGGCCATGGTCAACCATGACCATGACAGAGTTGAATCCCAAAGAGGGGGGGAGATCTGTGATGAGATCCACAGAGACGGACTGGAAGGGGCAATTCGCCAAGGAAGGCAACGGGGTCAGGGGTGGGGCGGTGGGGTGGGTGTTAACCTTGTGAGCCTGACAGGTGGTGCATCCTGAGATGAAACGTCGCACAAAGGTGGTGAGGCCAGGCCACCAGTAATTGCGTTGGAGGGCATTGACAGTGCGGAAGTATCCGCCATGTCCCCCGGTTTCACTTTCATGAACTGATTGGGTGAGGTCCCGCTGGGCCGGCTCAGGGACGAAGAGCCTATTTCGATAGTAAAGGTGGGGGTGGTCATAGGTCCAGTCCGTCTGGGCCGCCCGGGGGAAAAGCGAGGACCCATCAGCAAGAGCTTTGACGGCGTCAAGCACCAGGGGGTCGGCAGGGGAGGAGGATGTGATTTTGTCAGCTAGGGCTGTGTCGATCGACCGAGTGAAGAGGTCAGGGGGAAGGAGGGTGACATCCTGGTTATCGTCAGTGGTGGTGACATCA
>JBBPQV010000369.1:0-23189 GCA_038092675.1 Boletus rufocinnamomeus
TATCACTGCNGCCGCTCTTGCTGATGGCAAACAACTTGTCCGCGTTGTTGTCCCCAAAGCGCTGACGGTCCAGATGTTTGAATTGCTGGTTGCTCGCTGTAGGCGCTAAAAAAATGGGGTCAGAAAACCGACCTGAATGACGACCAGAGTCAATACGCACGTCCAAATATATTGAACATCCTCATCAAATGTTAGAAAGCAGTGCCAGACCAGAAAAGTGAGACATGCAACTGGGCGGTGGAATCAGTACTTTGCAAAATACCACGTCTCTATAACACACCGCTATGGTAGCGTACGTCGCGAACGGCCACTGCATACGCAGGAGCTATCGCATGGCCAATATCATCCGATGACATGTTTGCGAAAGCAGAGCCTCGGTCGCGAGGGACGGTCTGATAGTGATAGTCTGGCGTGAGTATCACGGTGAGGCTGAGGACGTTGGCGCTAAGTGGTCCAACTTATCACGGACAGCTTTGTATGACCCTAGGTACCTGCGATAGAGTCAGCCCTGCGTCACTCCCACGTTAGCTGCAGCCGACGAAGTCCAGTGCTAAGGTTGCTGTCATAAAATCTCGAACATAAACCAAGTTTGATCGGCCATCACCGCGGGACCTCCCACTGAACCCCGCATCACGTACTAATTCATGGATTCGTGATTATATCGAAGTATGGCGACAGATAAGATTCAATTGACTGACGTACATTTGGGCGACAAGTCAGAACGGGGATAAAGGTGGGCGCGTGGACTGGGAGGGAGCAGAGAATGACATACCCATTCGATATCGAACATCACGCCCGCGGCCCGCCACGAGATAGCCCAAGAGAACATCCAGGGGTTGGTATCTAGTGTCATCAAATAGAGAGAATGTACGCGCCAGATCAACTTGGAACTAAGAATCGGACGGAAGCTTTGTCCACCGTCGCCGCCTCAATGGATGTATAGCGTCCTAAATGGGAAGTTACTGTGGGAGAGGTTCTCAGACGTGGCAACCCTGTTCCTGGCGTTATTTGCCCCCTGGTGCCAGGCAGGGTAACTTGAAAATTGTGAAATGAAATTATGTATCTGCAGGTTTTAACTGTATGGTGAGTACGGTACCATGTAGTACTCAACAGTTCAGCTTGGAAACGTACGAAGTACCATCCTTGGAAGGCACAAAACCTCGCGAGCGTAGCAACTTGGAAATTCGATGCAACGGCCCGCTCTAACCAGCCCACTGCATCATCATCAGGGTCGTGTCTGCAAAACTGCGGGCGGAGCGAGTTGTAAAAAGTTTTCCAGTATCCTCATTCGACGCACCTAAGATCAAGGGACACGAGTTGATAAGTTATATTCCCAGATCTGCAGGACTCTCAGACGAATATTGACATATGGGCCCTACAGTTCCTGACACTTTTATTTACCCCCGGTACCACTTGGGACCTAATATTTTGATTGGGACTACCATGAAGGTGGTGAAATTTACAGGAGCAGAGAGCCAGCCAGCTTTGTGGCACATATGTGGCCGGATCCAAAATATACATGGCCAGTGATCAGTATGGTAGAAAACTTGATCACAATACTTACACACGATTGGGTCCACGGAAACTATAGTCTTCATTAGGTTTAGAAACTACTATCTCGTCGCAATATGTGACAGACTCTTGGTCATTCTATGCCAAATAGTCACCGGGACAATCGGGATAGTGAGCGGATCGATCCTGAGTACTGAGTATCGGACCCAGTTGTTGGCATGCCAATTTGGCTGGTGAAGATTGGGTATTCTATCGATATCTCCCTTCTTGCGAAGCGCTCCATGCTTAGTATCATGCGACACCCCTAGATGCAGTGTCACGAATAAGCACATTCCCAAGGCCAAACGGGATCGTACTGAGAAACTGAACACAGACACGATCCAGCTGAATTGCAGAACCCAAAAAAAAAAAAACAGAAAAGGCTGAGCATCAGGAACACTCGACGCCAAACAAGGAACACGAACAAAAAGACAGCAGTTTCTCGCCCGTTCCCCAGGTCACTTACGATGGTCAATGATAAGAGTATGACTGGGTCATTGGATCAGTACTGAGCCGACTGATGCGACTGTCGCTGATGACGTTTACTCACAAATAATCATAGCATACATCGTGCTGCCATCACGAACCACGAGTGATACGAGTGGGGCCCTGTCCCGATATGCCCTGAAAGCGAAGAAGTATTTGAACAGCGTCAGACCAACAAGCACACAATGGACGCTGAACATCAATATGCTAAGCGGGCTCGTTGGTTATACACACTCACAGCAAAGAGCGGGGCTAGGACTCACTTTTGATGCCTGGCATTATCAGTCATTTGTGTTAGAAGGCACGTTTGGTAAAAGGCCAAGTCTTTCTGCAACCATATCATTCTCGTCATCCCCGCAAATTCCGTCAAGATCAAAATGGACAGTAGGAAAGCTATCCCCCTGGATTGATTATATAGAGCAAATACTGTGGCTTTGTCCAGCAGAACTGCATCTGACAAAGGAGAAATCATATTAGACTTACCGCGAGAGGCCAAAATAAGCTCCAGCAAACTTCTAAGACCCCCTGCGAAACCTGAGACATAGGCGTGCCATATGCTGCAGAGCATGGGGGGGTTACTGCCATCGGCCAATTGTCCGATCAACCAGTTGTGCATTCTAAGTTGAAATCGGTGAGTGTCGACGAGATGGGTATGGGGTATGTTGCAATGGGCTCACACAGATGCGAGTATCACACCATAGCGGAGAAAGAAGTATACCCACTTCAAGTGGTTCTTATTCCGCATACTGTAGGCATCAACGAGACGGTGTCAGGAAGCTGACCTGAATGACGACTAGACTCGATACGCACGTCCAAATATATTGAACATCCTTATCAAGTGTTAGCAAGCAGTGCCAGACCAAAAAAGTGAGACATGCGACTGGAGGTGAAATCAGTACTATGCAAAATACCACGTCTCTAGATCATACCGCTATGGTAGCGCACGTCGCGAACGGCAGCTGCATACGCAGGAGCTATCGCATTGTTGGTATCACCTGAAGACATCGTGCAAAAAAAGCAGAATCGTGGTCGCGAGGGACTGTCCGACATGTGGACAGTCTGGGCAGAAGATGTGGGGTCGAGCGCGTTCAAATCGGCATGACGAGTGTGCGACTTTATAGCTTGACAACTGGACCGCATTGTAGGTCCCTGTTATCACTCAGGGCTTCTATTCGGCTAAAATGAGAGAAGACAGACATTGAAGAAATTCAAGACCCCAGAGACTCCCCCAGAAATAAAAGAAACGAAATTATTAGTCTGCTGGTGCTTACATACTTCCTCGCCACTCTCCTCTCTCCAACAATGACGCTGACGCCGACAACGACGACACGATTTACCGCGGTTTGGCAGGTGGGAAAAAATGTAATCGTCCTCGTCCTCGCCCTCGCCCTCACCTCATGCCGTCGCCGACCCTCCCCGAGCGTGCAGGAGTAACGGCACAACATGCAATTATGCGTGTTGTGCCGTCGCTGCTGTGTACCCTCGTCCCTTGTCCTCACCCTCGCCCTCGCCCTCACCCCATCCATGCTGTCGCCGTCGCTCCTGCATACCCTCGTCCTTCGTCCTCACCACAACCTCGCCTTCACCGTCATCCTCACCGTCGCTCTCGCCCACTCTTCCCGCTCCCGCATACTCTCTCGCCATCGCTGTCACCCACCCTCCCCGCATGGCTTCCCCCCACACGAAAAGACTCGCAGCCCAAACGACTTGCCAATGACCTGTACAGCTTATACGGCTCACCACGACCTGAACAGTTTCCCTATATCCCTTAGTACTTATGTAACATGCTTAATATGTACTTAATCATAATTCAAGCACCTTCATATTTTCCAAGCTCTGTACGGGAATTATTAAAAGTACAAAATATATTGAGTAGATACTAATTGTGTACTCACAGATAAAAACCCGTGTACCTGCGACAAAGGACCATTTCCCATCATGGTGGCTTAGGGCAGCGAGGAAGGCCTTTGTGGTGGGGAGCAGCGAGGTTAATGTGGGGAAGTGATGTTACGAAACAAACAAAGAAAAACAAACATTTTAGGTGTCCGGTAGTGTCTGGTGTCCTGCATGACATAACTTGCTGGTAACCTGGAACTATTAGCCGATAAAGAGTCCGAGTGATAACAGGGTACACAACATTCCTTTTACAACCTTAACCTGTCCCGTCGATGCTGGGAGTGACACAGGGCTGATTCTATTGCGGGTACCTCAAGTCATACAAGGCCTACATCAGCGCGTGTGTTTGCTTCGAGAGGCTCCTATTTAAATCGGACCGAGAACCTTCGCCTCACGTACTGGCTCGTATCGACTCGTTTTCAGATTCGTTCGTAGGGGAAACAAAGCATTTTCTGGCATCGCTTTATGCTCCTCGCTGTTTCTAGATAGGCCCCCTTCGGATGTTGTGTTTATTGTCAATATAACATTGTAGAAAACACTGCATTACAGGGTAATGTAGCTCGTGAACACGATCTCTTCGTCCGAGCGATTTCCTCTCACGAATCGTTCCATGTTTAAAATGAGACGACAACCCTATCTCGAGTCCTGAGGTTTCTGTGTACAGTTCGAAGTCAATTGGTATTACTCACGACAGCCGAATAGAGCGATATGGACCAACTTCAGTCGACTCGTCAATCCAGTGGTTTCAAACAGTGAGCGCGTGAGACGTACTATAAAACAGTAGTAATTCGCAGATCGTCGAGCTGACAGATCACCAGAAGCCTACCCCATACCACTAAAATGAGCCATCCGACTTGCATTCAGCTATATCCAGAAGTTGATGGTTTACAGGGTGACTCACGAAACAACGCAGCATAATAGCTTATAGCATCTTTCACGAGAAATGATAGAAGAGGCGTCCTTCCCCACCCTAGTCTAATCCAGACTATATGTTTCAAGACGATCATGCCCATAATAATGCTCTGGGCGGCCATTGTAACGCTTCTGAGGCACCACGTCAGCCAACAAGTGAGTGCTTTGGAAAGTAAAAAGCTCACGCGAAAGGATTCACTATATCGTTCCGTGGGCGAAGGAGAATGCAAGCCTCGAAATAGCTCGATGCAGAACATTGGCGTACATTTAATCCTGTAACACCCAATTCCAAGAAGATTAGGCTACCAAGGAAGGCGCCCAGTTTGCGGCTTCGATTGAATAGTGCAAAAACTAATAAAAAGGAGTTGAGGAATCGACTTTGTGTAATTTCCTGAACTTACCTCTGGTGACCAAAATAACTTCGATCATCCAAGTCGACACTTGCGGGATGATCATCATATACCGATACCACAACATGCACAGGAAATCCGGCATATGACCCGACGACAAGCTCGGCAAGACAGTCAGGTGAAATCTATGGTGACACCAGTCCACCAGTCACCTTGGTGTTCCAATGAAAGTGCAACTACCTGACCTACATTTGCGCAGCTAGCAAGAAATAACGAAAATAAAAGTAGATCCATTTGCGCACGCAGCATCGCGTTCTGGCAACAATGAGTTCAAGGCAACGTATAATTTGCATGGACTTACGGCCATACATATTCTATCTCTTCCTCGAGTGTCAAGAGAAAATCCCAGACCAATAAGCTGAGCGCGGCCACTTTTGGTACTGTAAGCGTGTAATCTCGGAGTGACGTAGTAGGGACAAGACACACCCATTTCATACTGAATATCGCGCACGACCTTGAGATATGCTAATGAGAAAGTCAGAGTGCCGGTGACTGATGTCATTTGGAGGCTCTGTGAGTTCAAGAGAAGGGGTATAGAGGACCGTTATTCAAGATCAACCCAATTGACTCAATATTTATCGTCTCATGGGGTATGATGAGAACCCGTGTGGCGTCTGTTCCCGCCACTTACGAACTTCTTAATGACGAGGGATTCACTTAGTGGCATTCTGACACTGCTCAGGGAACAACGTGGTCAAAGCCTATGACCACTGACAGGCAATTAAACTAAAATGACGCTTAGAAACGTGGGACCTTCTCCATGGCAGACACACACCTAACGACCCCTGAATAAGAGTCTGACGCTCTCTGTTGCCCTCTGTGTCGTTTTTGAACCAGGCCTGCGTCGCTCGAACCGCTGCACCCTGCCAGGGCCGATTCCAAAAGTCAACAAAGTGACACTGTCAGGAGAGCCGTCTCCGTGATACAGCTCGTCTGGAAATTGCCAAAAGCAGGGTCTGAATTTCCAGGGAGAGGTCCCATGGACACCGCTCGAGGTGGCTGGGGTGACACTCTCACTAAACAGGGTCATCACCATTATCACGGCCGCCGTGGTCAGCCATGGTCGTTGACGCGGAGAGCGAGGAATGGCAGCATTTGAATCGCACAAATTGGCGCGGGTTGGGTCTAGCAGATCCGATTAAAAACGTCGAGGTGCGTTCGTTCTAAATCTCACTCCAGCTCGTACCTTCACAGCCAGTCTGACAGGACAAATGGCTGTTGTTCCCTGCATTCCTCAAAGTGAAAGGTCTCGTCAAACAGCACATCGATTCGTTCAACTACTTTGTTGATACCGACATCAAGAACATCGTCAAAGCCAATAATAAAGTCACTTCAGACGTCGATCCCAGATTCTGGCTCAAATACACCGACATTCACGTTGGCTTCCCTGACCGTACCGATCTAGACGCTATCGACAAGAGTATCACCCCTCACGAATGTCGGCTACGCGACATAACCTACAGTGCGCCTATCCTCGTCACCATTCAGTATACCCGTGGCAAGAATGTCGTGCGGAGACCAAACGTGAACATTGGTCGTTTGCCCATCATGCTGCGTAGCAACAAGTGCGTCTTGACCGGGCGTTCTGAGGCACAACTGGCACGCATGTCCGAATGTCCACTCGATCCCGGCGGTTACTTTGTCGTGAAAGGCACGGAAAAGGTCATCCTTGTTCAGGAGCAGCTGAGCAAGAACCGAATCATCGTCGAAACGGATCCCGTCAAGGGCATCGTACAGGCTTCCTGCACCTCGTGAGCATCGACCCGTCATATCCTACAGGATCGTCCCTCACGGCACCCATGTTCATGTAGTTCAACTCACGGTGGTCTCAAGTCCAAGACCTACGTCGCTACTAAAAAAGGCAAGATATATCTTCGCCACAACTCGATTCACGAGGACGTCCCGGTTGTCATCGCTCTCAAGGCTCTCGGTATCCAATCGGACAAAGAAATCCTTCTACTCACGGCGGGTACCACGGACGCCTACAAGTCCGCCTTCGCTGCAAATTTAGAAGAAGCTGCTAAACTCGGTATATTCACTCGTCATCAGGCCCTCGAATGGATTGGATCTAGGGTAAAGGTTAATCGCAAGGTTGTGGGCCCACGAAGACCGGCCTGGGAAGAGGCACTGGAAGCCCTAGCGACAATCGTTTTGGCCCATGTGCCCGTTGTTGGATTAAATTTTAAGTCAAAGGCTATATTCGTCGCGACTATGACCCGGCGTGTTCTCGTGGCCATGGATGATGAAAAAATGGTCGACGATCGTGACTATGTTGGTAACAAACGTCTGGAGCTGTACGTGGTACCCAAAATGCCCTACTTGTTCCGATACTCACGCAGACTCAATTTCAAGCGCTGGCCAGTTGTTGGCGTTGCTCTTTGAGGATCTATTTAAGACCTTCAATGCGAATCTCAAATCCGCGATCGACAAGGTCCTGAAAAAGCCCTCGCGGACGAATGAATTTGATGCATTCAACACCATGCAGTTTCAGGGTGACCACATCACCTC
This sequence comes from Boletus rufocinnamomeus, assembly GCA_038092675.1. Classification (NCBI taxonomy): domain Eukaryota; kingdom Fungi; phylum Basidiomycota; class Agaricomycetes; order Boletales; family Boletaceae; genus Boletus; species Boletus rufocinnamomeus. The sequence goes on from JBBPQV010000369.1 coordinate 7,764, forward strand.
GGGTTTCGTTCGCGCTATTTCTACTGGAAACTGGTCTCTGAAACGGTTCAAGATGGAAAGAGCGGGTGTCACCCACGTTCTCAGCCGGCTGAGCTTCATATCTGCTCTCGGAATGATGACCCGTATCTCGTCTCAATTTGAGAAGACTCGTAAGGTCAGTGGACCGCGTGCCTTACAGCCTAGTCAATGGGGCATGCTTTGTCCCAGCGATACTCCGGAAGGCGAGGCCTGCGGTCTCGTGAAAAATCTCGCGCTTATGACGCACATTACCACGGATGTAGAGGAGGAACCTATTATACGTTTAGCGTTCATGCTCGGAGTGGAAGGTTAGCGCCTAACTATCGTTATCTCCACCTAACAACTCATCAACCATGCTATAAAGATATCAGTCTGGCCACCGGCACGGAGATATACGGTCATCATACTTTTGTCGTTAACGTAAACGGAACAATCGTCGGTTTAACGCGATATCCCGCCCGGTTTGTTGCCAACTTCCGAAGGCTGCGCAGGGCGGGCCGTATCAGTGAATTTGTTAGCGTCTACGTGAACCACCATCACCGCGCCGTTCACATCGCGAGCGACGGAGGGCGAATATGCCGACCGATGATCATTGTCGAAAATGGGGTGCCGAAAGTCACTTCAGAACATGTCATCGTCAGTGCCTAATTCTTGCGACGGGTGTAGTGATTGCTGACGTGACTTGGACGGACAGCAACTGAGAGCCGGAATGATGTCATTTGACGACTTTTTACGCCATGGCCTTGTGGAGTATCTCGATGTTAACGAGGAGAACGACTCGTACATTGCATTGTACGAATCAAACATCGTTCCTGCGACGACGCACCTAGAGATCGAACCCTTCACCATTCTAGGCGCTGTCGCTGGACTCATTCCATACCCTCACCATAATCAATCCCCACGAAACACGTATCAATGCGCTATGGGTAAACAAGCGATTGGCGCAATTGGCTACAACCAGTTCAACAGGATCGACACACTTCTCTACCTATCCGTTTACCCTCAACAACCAATGGTCAAGACCAAGACAATCGAATTGATTGGCTACGATCGCCTGCCCGCCGGTCAAAACGCAACAATAGCCGTCATGAGTTACTCTGGGTACGATATCGAAGATGCGTTGATACTTAATAAAGTAGGCCATTGTTCTCGTTCCTTACTTCGGAGGGCTTATTGGATTGACTTTAGGCTAGTCTGGACCGTGGTTATGGAAGGTGTCAAGTATTGCGCAAGAATGCCACACTTATCCGAAAATATCCCAACGGCACGTACGTGTGTTTTCCTCTTACAGCAAGGGTATTTGCCAATTCCTGGACACGTCCCAGTTTCGATCGGCTCGCGGACGCACCGCTTGACGAGAATGGCACGACCCAAAAAAAGTACGACATCGTTCAGTTGGATGGTCTCGCAGGCGTCGGGGAAAGAGTCGACCCGGGGGATGTCTATGTGAATAAGCAAACCCCGACGAACGCAAATGACAACACATTTACTGGTCAAGCCGCCACGGTCCCTTACAAAAATTCTCCGATGACTTACAAATCCCCTGTCGCTGGGTACATTGACAAAGTTATGATTAGCGACACCGAGAACGACCAGACCCTAATCAAGGTCTTGATCCGTCAGACACGGAGGCCAGAGTTAGGGGACAAGTTTTCTTCTCGACATGGTCAGAAGGGTGTGTGTGGATTAATCGTGAATCAGGAGGATATGCCATTTGATGACAAGGGGATCAACCCTGGTAAGATCCCGACCCATTGTGTTTCATGGGACTGACACCATGTTATAGACACCATTATGAATCCTCACGGTTTCCCTTCTCGGATGACCGTCGGGAAGATGATCGAGCTCTTGGCTGGCAAGGTTATCCTCTCCTGTCTTTTCCCCCGACTGTGTGTTCACCCCTGATTCCAGGCAGGTGTTTTGTGTGGCAAGCTTCAATATGGAACCGCATTTGGCGGGTCCAAGGTACCTCGCACCGGATTTTTCTGGTTGGTCCGGCTCAATGGTGTGACCTTCAGGTGGAAGACATGTCTCGGATCTTGATCGAGCACGGCTTCAATTATGCCGGTAAAGACATGCTCACAAGTGGTGTCACTGGTGAACCAATGGAAGCCTACGTTTATTTTGGCCCCATCTATTATCAGGTAAAGCTTACGACTACCTTTCTCCATTTGAACAACGCTCCACGCATCCTTATCCTTGCAGAAACTGAGTGAGAAAATATTCCCCCCTGTCACTCGTGCGCCACCCGTTGATTAACTTCTCATCGGTCACAGAACACATGGTCATGGACAAGATGCACGCTCGGGCAAGGTACGCCCCGAGCCTGAGAATGACCTTGCTTATTCACAGCGCTACACAGAGGGCCACGTGCAACCTTGACGCGGCAGCCAACCGAAGGTCGGTCCCGGGAAGGAGGACTGCGGCTTGGAGAAATGGAACGCGACTGCCTTATTGGCTATGGCGCAAGCCAACTCTTACTCGAACGCCTCATGATTTCATCCGACAAGTTTGAAGTGAACGCCTGTCAGGAATGTGGCCTAATGGGCTATCACGGGTGGTGTTCATATTGCAAGAGTTCGAAAAAGATGGCGACACTGACGATCCCCTATGCTGCCAAATTGCTCTTCCAGGAGGTGGGTCATGAATCCCCCAGCCACGTATCTTCTTTGCTGAAAAAACGACCACTTCAGTTGATGGCCATGAACGTCGTACCACGCCTCGTTCTAGATGATGCTTGAGAAATCATATTTTGTGGAGCATCTCATTTCACGACGTTTCCTGGCAACCAGGGGCGTCGGGCGAGGAACATTACCGATCACATCTTTTCGTATCAATCACTCACTGGCGAAGCTGTATTTGCTGTGCCCCAATCCGAAAGAATATGTCATCCAAGCCACCCGCCAGGATCGCATTCTTCGCACCCGGCCGGGTCATCATCTTGAGTGGCGTATATATCGCCTTTTTTGTACCGCAGATGAGAGAGAGCGCCACCGTGAACCCCAACGCCGGGTGCACTTCATTCGGACCCACCGCCTTGGACGTGCTGACTAAAACATCCCTCTCATTCTCTCATATCTTCATATCTGGCGTTGGATTGTGTGCCCAGACACCCAAGGGGCTGTACGTAGTCGTCTTATCGCCGGAGATAAGATAGACAGCCAAGGCGGGGTTTCGTTCCAAATATTTCTATCGTGACAATGGGGGAAGGAGGAAAAGGAAGCGGAACAAAAGTATGACCGTAAGAGAGTTGAGACGCAAAGCTTTGACGTGCGGGGTGAGAAAAGGAAGCGTCGTGAGCCGTCTTCCACAGGTGGAACCGGCAGACTGGCGCAAGTCATGAATTTTTTTAGTTATTTAACAAGTAACCGTTTGCCGCGTGTGTGCACGACACGTCCGGTTCTTCCGGCAAATGTTCGTGTCTGTGTCGCCGCTGTCGCGAGTGAGTCACTGACGACCCGGATGCATTCCAACAGGGTGGGAGCGAGTTTAAAGATTTTTTCAGGCGGACGAGAAAAAAAATGGGGGCATGCCGCACCAATCGCGCGCGACGGTGAGTCGTTTCAACGTGTTTTTTTATCGGGGGGAGGGGTCAAAACACCCAATGAGATTTGTTCCTTTTTTTTTCTTGGACAATGGCACGGGTAGAAAGTCCGGTGTTTTTTCCTCTGCACGGTTCAGACGACCACCAATTATTTTAATTAAATGGCGTGGTATGCATAGCCAGTGGCGACTTTTTTTTTTTTTCAAGGTTGGGAGTGGGAAAAGTCGGTTGGATTCGGACCTACTTGCTGCATTTTCTTTCTTGCTTGCTTTTCTTTTTTTTTTTTGGCTGTTTACGACACCCAACGGGGCCTTGGTACAGGAACAATTCGAGTGTGTAAGAGACAAAGCGAGAAAGCGAGTAAGAGAGACTCGGAGAGACGATGAGCGCGAGGGGATCTACAGGAAACAGTGCGACCGCGCTTCGTCGGTTGATGACAGAGTACAAGCAACTCACGTCCGGAGGTTCGCCCCCCCTTTCCTTTCCTTTATATGGTTGATTGGCTCCCCCCTCTCAACTCTTGTTTGAGTTGACGAGACTCACGACAATTCTGAAAGGTTCCCCCGATGGCATGTTTACAGCAGGTGCGCTCCTCCTTCCCCTCCTCGCCACCCACCATTGTGCCTACGTCCACGAACGCCCACATCCAACGTTGTTGTAAACAAACAGGTCCCATCTCGGAATCAGACTTTTTCACATGGGAAGCCCTGATAAGTGGTCCCAAAGACACCCCATTCGTACGTCCCCTAGGCCATCCACACAGAAAGGGAGCCATGTCATAATCCACCGATCGTGTTCTAGGACGGTGGTATCTTTGTCGCCAAACTCACCTTTGTACGTCCTCTTCTTTTCCATGAACTCACCAACCCGTGAACTCGAACTCGACTCGGTCCCATTCTGCCTTGTTAGCCCTCCGATTATCCCTTGTCGCCTTTCAAAATGAAATTCGACCCCCCATTGTTCCATCCAAACAGTACGTCCCCCCATCCCCCCATGTCATGACACACATTCTGAGACGCCATCGTGACAGTCTACCCAGACGGTACCGTCTGTATATCGATCCTACATACCCCCGGCGACGATCCGACCATGTATGAACAAGCTTCCGAACGTTGGAGTCCCGTTCAGAGCGTCGAAAAGGTCATTCTGAGCGTCATTTCGATGCTTGCAGGTACGCCGCTACCCTCGCCCCCGCATTCCGATCTATAACATCTTGACTAATCCCCCATGGGGTTTCCTTGAATCCCTTTCGGTAGAACCGAACCTGGAGAGCGGCGCCAACATCGACTGCTGCAAACTTTATCGCGACAACAGACCGGTACGCGATTCCTTCTCGATACTTCGTCTTTACATGATTATCCAATTGCGCAACTACGTTTAGGAATACGAACGACAGGTGAGGGAATCCATTAAGCAGCAGCTGGGGTTATGAGTACAACAACCGTGTACGTGCAGTATGACTATAAAATCAAAAAAAAATTGGGTGTACTGGCGTAACTATGTGTTGAAGAAGATGAATCATAAATGCAAATGTATATGATAAAAACGCAAGAAATGCGCTGCATAACGTTACTAGTATCCGTCCCTGAATCGAATCGAATTCTGTTTCAGAATCATAGTCGGGAGCCGACATGGTGCCTAAACACCCTGCCATCAAATTCGGGGCCTGTCCTGCCAAAGATGTGGCGCTGGACATATTCATTACGGAAAATTCCGTTGGGGTCGACGTCTTCCAGCACGCGAACAAAGTCGTCGAAACGGGGATACATGGCACGAAGGGTGTCCGGTCGGAGAGGATGTGCTTTTGCCCAATGGGGACGGCCGCCGTGGCAGAGCAAGATGGCCTCGAAACGTTCAAATAACGCTTGGTAAGGTACCTCCAGCCCATAAGGTCTAGTGGGTGATGAGTCAGACACGACACGCCCGGATGACAAGGCCGCGCTCACTTGAACTGGACGATGCCAATCCAGCAAGTCTGTTGACCATTACTCGGACTGAGCCAAATGTCATCACTGTCCGAAAACCGGAGCTCGATAGGAAAGTGTGGTCGTAAGCCGTTGGGGTCCGCGAATTCCTGGGCTAGCCATGAATGGAGGTCTTGCAAGCAACGTCGGGTGTTTTCATAGGGTATGGCCCACTCTGTCGTGTGTTGGGAGTACTTTTTGGGTAGATTGGTTACCGGAGCGGGGCACAAGACCGAAAGAAGAAGACTCACTCTGACGTCGAGATTAAATATACGGTAGCTGTCGTCCACGGCAACGACTTGATCGCTAGCGAGCCACGCCGCAAACCGCGTCGCGAAGACGTTGAGGGAGAGAAAGTAGCGGCCCAAAAAGAGGATAAACTGCAGCACGTGGAAACCGAAAAAGGAATCCCAGAGCCAACTTCCGACTGCGTGCCTTGGCTGGCAGATCGAGATTTGAAAAGGATAGATTGATAAGAAGCGGTGCGTTGGGGTATTCGCTACGGAACGGGTTTTGCTTACCTCTACGGTCCGATCGGCAGAAAATACCCGCATGGTGTCCGCGGCCGGATACCACCATATGCGAACGTGTTGTGAAGCTTGGACGAGGGCGTCCATTTTTCGGACGCATTCCTGAAACGTCAACGAATGCCGAGCCTCCCTGAGTCGAAACGCAGGTTCCACCTGCAACGTGACAGACAGGATAAGACCGGTACTGCCCAAGCCGCAAATGGATGCCATGAAGAGATCGGGTCTCTCCTGACGGGAACAGGACACTCGGGTGCCATCAGCCAATAAGAGCGACAAGGCGATGACATGGGTGGAGATAACGCGATAATTGATGCCAGTTCCGTGCGTTGCGGTGGTGATGATGCCGCCGAGCGTCTGGTCGGAGATGGAACCAACGTTGATCATCGCAAGACCATGCTTGGCAAGCTGGGCATGCAGTGCGTCGAGGGTGATGCCGGCTTCCGCGACGACGTAACCTTTGTCGACGTGGATCTGTGCTGCGATGTGCAGAGGGCGGGACATGGATCACGGCTAGATCGGCGTACCTCCAATAGGCGATTGAGCTTGGTGGTGCTGAGCATGTATCCGGAGGTGCATGCGAGATCGCTGGGCGAGTGGCCGACACCGACGGCGCGCACGACCTGGTGTTCGCGGCGGGCGAGCTCGAGGATGAGGCGGCAGTCATCGACGTTCTCGGGCTCGAAGATGGCGAGGGGGGCGCAAGCGAATGTGCGGCCCCAATTGATGAAGCGGGGATCGGGGCGTCGGATGTGGTGGAGGAGGTCGTGGAGGGCTAGCATGGGAGAGGACGAGGAGGGAGGAGAGACATGTCTGCCGGGATGGATTTATGTTGGATATGAACGGGGTGGACGGATTAGACTCGGAGTTGGCCGAGCTGACGGAGAGGACCGTGTGCGACCGGATAACATTAATATTCAAAAATCAAAAACATAACAAAATCAATTCAGAAAATCAAAGACGACCCTGCTCCATTCCTGGCCCTCGTAAAACAAGACCCCCCGCACCTCCGCACTGTCCATCTCCAGTCCGAGTTCAAACTCTGCACCCGTGTCAGCCGCGAACCCACACAGCAAACCCTCTCACCTGTGTAGAACCCGTTCGGCTGCGGGACACTCGCATTCTGCTGGAACGAGGGCAGTGTGCTCAGATCCACCGTCCATTTGCAGAGCTCCATCGTTTCGCCCTGTGGCATAAAACGTCACTTAAAATATCCGTGACGTGTCAATCCGCTCAGCGCCTTGCCTCATCCGTATATCGCATCATCTTGTCGGACTCAGATGTGTACAGGACAGCCACAAAGTTACAGTCTGCATGAGCGTGTCAGCCATAATGAAATCAACTACCCATGCTTCCCCTTACCTTGCCTGGTCTGTGAGAATTTACTGCGGAGAAACGTTTAGGCTGGCACGGTCACATTCAATTCAATCGCGTCCCGCACCAAAACTTGGTCTTCACGCGTTGCCTACAGAACCCGCATCCGATCAGCCATCCAGTGCATGTGCAAAAATCGACAGTGCTTCCTTACCCCTTTCGCAGGATCGCACCCTTCATCACCAGATATTGCAGTCTAGTCCATCGGTCACCAATCTGGTCTCCTACATGAACGTGGATTCCTCATTACCGGTTTTCGCATATTGGCACACTTGCGTTGTTCTCCGTGATGTATGCCGGTCGTTTTAGCCAATCCTCGGGCTCTGCTGGCAGTTTCACCTGCGAACGCTCGGTATATCCCCGCTTACGAAAGACAGCCACGCTCACCTTCATAATATACGCCCTAGGCGCGATCACTGTCGACACGATCGTCTTGCGCGAGAGTCCGTACTGCGCGGCACCACGCACGGTCGCCGTATCAGCATCAGATGGCCGTGCGATCACTTTCATCTTGCCAGCGAACTTGGCCTACACGCACACAATTCATGTTCACTTGATCGGCAACAGGTCGCTAGGCGCCAGACACTTGCCTCCACTTTTCTGAAAAGGTACTCGCTCCCAGCGAACCCTCCCACGAGAAGCAACGCATCAATCCGTTGCTCGATCTTCCCCGACTGCTCTTCGATCATCTCCAGAACCTAAATAGTCATCAGCCACCGATTATCCGTCATGACGCCACACGGTCGCTTACTTGATTGACGACGGGGTCAAAGACTTCCCGCCGAATGAGAATACCCGGTATCGCAAGTTCACCATTGATTAGTCCCACAGAAGGGTCATGCGGGTCCTGAACATTGAAGCACGTAAAATGGAAATAGGTTTCTGGCGGGTTTCATTTAGACGAACGGATGACTCCATGCGGCAAACCGTACCATCATCGACTTCGCCTTTAAACGCGAGCTTGTCGGTCTGACTGAATGAATGCATGAAATATGCCAAACTCGCCGCATCGAGGTGCGCAGGGTGATCTGCCAGCAGCGTCTTGACGAGTTCCCGGAATCGAAGATCCAGAAAGAGAGAGCCGCAGTTGGCCCCAGACCGGGCACACATCTCCGCGATCTCGAGATTCCCATTCTGGCCCACTTGTCCGATAATCTTGTAACACGCCAGGTCCTTTCGGCCGACCAGTCACCCCATAATACGAAATGAGTGAAAGAAAAAGAAAAAGAAAAAACTACACATACGACTGTACCGCCTCCCGCATCACAAATCATAAAGTTTTGGCTCGGACGTAGTTTATGAAGGTCCGTCAGACGTGCACAGTGCACCGCAGCAGCCTCGGGTTCGCTAAAGATAGACCATCAGAGCGGACGTCGTAGGCTGTGAGACGGAACAATGTGGGCGTACGTGATGATGCGCAGTCGATCACGCCAATAAATGTCTCCAGCGCGCGCTGATTGCACAAGCCCGGCTTCAATGGCAGCTGCCCGCATGAGATTACACCCCTTGGCGTCCCACGCCGCAGGGCAGGTCACCACGACATCGGCGGCGTCTATGGGTCATCAGTGAAGCACGCACCACGAGGGATGGAGCGCAAGCGCCTACTCAGGTCTGCGACCGCCCCTATTTCTCGTGTGATCTCTTCCTTTGCATACTCCCACAGACAGGTCAAAAAGTCGACGATCAAATTCATGGCCGTTTTGCCAGGCTGTCAAGGGGGATTGATGGGCTAAACCTTTTTTCGACAACTGTAGCACACGCGGCGACTTACTGGAAGTTGCGGCAATCGCGGGTCGACGGCGCTCTCATCGCGCAACGCACGCGGTTCGAGAAAGAGTTTGAACCTTGAGTAAAAAAACGTGATCGCACAGAACGAAAACGAGAAGCGTGCATGCGTACCATTCACATCGGATCGTGCCCGGCATGGGACTGGCATTCTTGGCTTCGAGCCCCCATGCCAAGACCTGACCATGTTCGTCGTACAAAAGGCATGTCGGTACTTTTCGAAACGTCTCGAACGAGCCTGGCCAACGCAGGATCTGTTGGATAGTACCGGACGCAATCCGTGCAGACGCATACGCCTTTATGTTTTCAAATTCAAAAAAACCCGGTCAACTCGACCACCCCTAAACCCGATGGGGCCTGCCACTCTTACTCACCACGCCGGAAAACGTAGTTCCTAGGAAGGGAAAGGAACACACGTCAATATCCGCATCCGGGAAACACGCCGCGGTCGAGAACGTACCAAAGTCGATAGATATAGACATGCGACCCTCGTCCGAAGGCCCGCCGTATTCGTTCCTGGGTATCGAAGTGACCGTGTGCGTCATGGAAGTCGCGATGGACGGGGAAGTCGAAGCATGTCGGGCTGGTACGTGGATGGGACTCGGTTGGTACAGGTTTATCGGGGCCACGGGCGGCATGCCTTGGTGGATGCTGCCTGGTGGTGGGGAAGGCGACCCATGGCCCCACTGCTGGGCGCCTGGCCCCCCTTGGACTGATGGGTGAAAGCTCGGTGGGGGTGGAGATGGGCCGGTGGGTGTCAGCAGGGCTGGCTTTTCATAAATCTGCGCTGCCGCCTGCGCAGTCGGTTGTTGTTGGACGACGCCCGTCGTGGGCTGTTGCGGTCGGTTGGTATATTGATCGTCCTTGCGAACTGGTTCACCACAGCATCCCATAGTTGGGTTGAGCAGGAGAGTATCAGTGAGGACGGCGGTGTCGAGGGTTGGTTCGGGTAAAAAGACGCAATGCGTGCACCACGACGACCACCCCTCCAGAACGGGGTGGGCGCTTGGAGGACCAAAATGGCAGTGCGGGGGCCGTGCTACTTAGAAGCGAGAGGGCGCTAATGACGACCTGACCCTCAACTGACCCTCATACCGCGCTGGGTGACCCGTGCTATCTAGTTGATACATGACGCGACGCTGCGACTGTCGGGTTGAAGGGATGTTGACAGATCGATTTTGTGAGGACGACTCCGTGAGACAAGGCTCAAATTCAAATGCTATACCCATAATCTTAGACAAGTACCACTGTAAAAACATGTGCACGATGGAGCACGTCATCTAGGCACACACACACACCCTCTCCCAGGACCAGGACCAGCTTACAGCACGCGCAAGGTACATCACACCCGTACACTCGAGTTATCTCAGCAAGCGAAAACGGGGGGAAAGCGTCATGCGTTCGAATACAGCTATTTTCCCCCAACGTCGCATAACAAAAATACCAGCGTTGACGTTATCGTCGGGTCATCGTGAATGTGAGCCCCAAAAGAAAGAAAAAAAGCCGACCTGCAACGTGTTGATGCCGGAGGCCTTTCGCGATGGCACCGCGGGGACGTGTCTTGATGCTTCTCATGAGACGGACAGATGCACGCTGTACCGCCACTCCATACGACGTTCGGCCAATCGGCCAATCGCCCCTGTGTGAGCCGCGTGAAGGGATCCAACAACGGATAAGCACCACCCACACCGCTCAAAGTACGCAGGCGAAACGGAAGCGAAATTCGGGCGAGCCATTCAGCCTACCAAGGACGTGAAGTTTCACCGTACGGCAAGTCTTGCGGGTACCTTGCGGATTGGCACCGCGTAAAAAAAGGAAAAAGAAAAAGAAAAGAAAAAAAAGGGGGGGATGAATTCATCTCCAAATTGTAAGGTTCGGCCGCAGCCACAAAGACATGCAAGCTCCCACCCACCGACGGCTGCAATGATCGATCACTAATGAAAAAGAATAGCACCGACCGTTCCCACAAAGCGTCAGTCCCTTTGAAATCGTAGGCGATGGCTGGATTCGCCACCGGAAGCACCTTTGAGCACCAACGCGTGGCAAGCGTGGGCACGTCATCCCGTCTGAAATCAATTGGTGGGAGGAGAACACAACGGAACGAAGCGTGTTCTAGAATGGACGGGTTGGCATCTGGGAAGTCTCTCTCCGCCAGGCTCACGCAGCAAACAGAATAAAATAAAATAAAATAAAATAAAAAGAGTAGGCGGGTCGGACCATATGGACTCACCGCTGCCCTGATCTGATCGGGGATTACACCAATGGCAAAACGATTCAGAATGGCCGTGTCCGCGGGCGTACGTAGATTGGAGCGTTCGAGTTACGGAGGCGAAGAACTCGCTCAGTACCGTGGATGTGACTCTCCCCCTCGGAACTGACGGGATGATGGATCCGATCCACCAAACGGCGCCGTCGTCCAACCCTGCAACAACATGAACACTCACCGCAGTTCGCAGACAAGGCCGAATGCTGGCAGCGACGCGCCTTCCGCGAAGGTTTTGAGTCGGATTCAAAATTTTCAAAGTCCCTGAACCGACGAGGCGGCGCTTTCCGTTTCGCCCGAACCAACCACGACACAACGAACGCGCCAATGGCAGCGTCCAAGTATGCTCAGAATCTCAAAACTATCGCAGCTGCATGGCCCTCGGATCCATTCCGTCCAAACATGCAGCTGAAAAATTTCCTCGCGTCGCTCGCGGCGCACCCCCGTTTATCCCCAGATGCGGTGCAGTCCGCGAGAGTGTTGTTGGAGAACGGCGTGCAACACAGGGTGAGCCCATCGTTTCGTTGACTTCGTCGTTCTCAAAATGGCATTGCGCAGTACCCTCTGTCTAAAAAGACATTGGAGCCGGCATCAATGCCCAAACACTATGAACGTCTGGTCCAAGGGTACGAAAGGAGCGCAAAGGGTATCCGACGGCCGTGGTGGCAGGTCTTTTTCGGCATTTGGAGATAAACCCGAGTCCTTCTGTACCCAACATCCGTGGTGACGTGCGCTTGACATCGTGCGTCCGGTGATTCGAAACAGATGAACATATAAATATCTTATCCAACGCGGTCATATAATAGAAGATGCTGCCAGGCATCTTTTCTGGATGGTTCCCCACCATGATCTGATGCGTTTCCTGATCGCCGCCCGTCCTTCTGGACCCCAACAAGGCGCTAGAGCAAACAGATCCATTTCAAATCCCCAAGTGATCAAAAACTGATGTCCGTTTCTTATTCCGTGGGCCCACGTTCGATTGGATCTTTTGATGTCGGTTCACACATACCCTTTCGTCGGCCCTCGGGGGATCAGCGTAGACCCAAAGCTGTCCGTCAAGCATGTGTGTCACATTCCGGGCATGACATCAGAGTCCAGACGCACAGGAGTGACACTGTATGGAACTTCAAGTGAAACCATATTCAAATCGACCCCCTCGTGAACTCAAGCAAAAATAGTCATACTGGACGCCGCTTTTTTGTTTAATACCCTAGTGTGAACATGTTCGGCACATTCCTCGTATCATCAACTGTCGTCCAAAATCTCGTCTTCACCCTTTGCAGCCTATACGCACATCGCGCGAACGCCAAGTCAGCGATTTGGTCCGCACAACTTTTAATTGTACCGACCTTGTCAATCAGGTTTTTCCGCTTCGTTCTCGCCTTGCACTGAACCTTGACGTACTTGGCCAGAGGGGAATCCTCCACCCTAAGGTTTGCTTCCCACATCTCCACGTCTGACAACCTCCCAGGGCCAAAGCTGACACCTTTCCGCTTCTCTTCCATCCATTTCGCACTCTCTTCAACACGCTCCACCAGCCCCTTGACGACGCCCACTTCCTTTTGTGTGCCACCTTTTGATTTCGATTTGGCACCCTTGATCGTTTTGCGGAGCGAGACCACAATTGGGACAGTGATTTCGGGAAAGGCGATGCTCCCATGAACGGGCGCACTTATCAGCCACTCGGCCAGGGTGAACGCCGCTTCGTCTACGAGGCCCTCCGTGTACACGCGCGTCTTGAGGTACTGCCCGGGCGCGCGGATGTTGGAACCAAAGTCAAGAGGGCGAAGCGTCGACGGTTTGGGTTTACCGGATGAAGTAAGCTGCGATGAAATGATGGGGAGCAGGTATGGCGTAAGTGGGATGTAGGTGTTCGTGTGGCGCGACAGATGGAGCATCGACCGAACGATGTGTAGATGAAACGGATACGAGCGTGCGTTGGATATGAGCCTGAAAGCGTGTTACGAGACTCCACATGCGAGCAACAACGAATCTTACTTGATCGCACCCAGACTCACTTGAACCAGTGGGTAAATGAGAGACTTGAGCTCGCTCTCTTGCCCTCGTTCCACCTGCGCTTCTGTGCTACATGCCCTGGCTAGGACAAGGGTCCAGAAGTCGACGGAATGCACATATTGCCAGTTGTATACTTGCCGGTATGCGTCCTGAGGACATGAATCCAGTCAGGACACGCGAGAAAAGCGAGGAACCAGAGTCAACGACGCGCCTTTGTTTTCGTTTTCATGCTATTCCTGAGATGAATCGCAAGCTGCCTTATGTATCCAAACGCATGCTGATACGCCGTCGCATGGTCCAAGCAGAAAATCTCGGAAGCAGAATTTTTCATGAGATTGATGGAGGGCAATTTGTGCGAGCTCGTGGATTTCGAGGAGCGCACCAACTCGAGGTACGTGCTCTACGATGGTCATGAGCGATGGAATCGTGCATGAGAACAAGACCCGACCTTCATGACAAGGTCTAGCATGGCATCGTCAGCGGCATTTGCAAGCATTCTGATCGCCAAGAACGCTGCTATCCGTACGTTGTCTTCTCCTGAAGACCAAACATTTAGACATTGCTGCAAATGTTTTCCTAATTATCGCGGGTTCATTAAGAGCTTGAAACGACTATACCTTTAGATAGGCCTTGACTGCTTTCCGACTCGTGGTAACGTACGGTAGGATCTTTGCGCTTTCCGCAAAGGCAAGCTGAAGCATCTCGTTGTCGGTAAGCTGCGGAATCAGGTGGACGACATTGTTGAAGTACGATAATATAAGCTTCTGCAGGGCCTTTTGTTTTGTTGTTTGCGTAGGTGGTTTACTAAACGTAATGAAGAATATGACTATGACGGAGCAGCAAATGCATGTGTCACGTACTATTTTCCATTGGAAAGCGTTTTGTAAGGGATATGATGGATGAGAATGACTGGGGTGAATTTAAGAGCGGTGGTCACGAGCTTGTTGTACACTGGAAATAGGTTGTGGGCGCAATACTACGAAACGAGGTTCAATAACGGCTTACTTGCTGAGCTGTCGATACGCCAAACAAGGACTTGATTGTCCTCGTTCATATGTACAGCAGACCGGAATGCGATCAATAGTTTTCTCAAGGCGCGCAACGAACGGTACTGGAGAACGTATCAATGGAAGCCAGCATCAACGCAGGGGGGGACTTACATCGAGCAGAGCCTTTTGCCATCCGCGTAGGATGTCCTTTGTGAGGATAGGCAATGTCTCGCTCTCCATTTCAACATCCTCCTCCTCTTCATCGTTCTCATCATCAGCCGCATCTTCGGGACCAAACTCGAGCAACTCCTTGTCATTTTCTTGAAGGTACTTGTAGAACTCGGGGTCCTTCTCCGCCAACTTGGAAAGTTCGTGCATGTGCGTGAAGCCCTCGTCTGGCAGTGCAATGTTTGCGGTGGATAGTCATGTCGCTGGAAAGACATACCTTCTAAATCATCGACTGAAGCAAACGACTTGTCATCTTCAAAGTCATCCTCCTCGTCCTCGTCCTCTGCATCAGAATCATCCTGATCCATGTCCATCTGTGAAAGCGCAGAAACAATGAGCGTCAGTAGTCAATTCATAGTCTGTACCATACATCTCCATCTTCGGAATCGTTTTCCATGAATCCAGCTCCGAGGAAGTCGTCCACGGTCATCCCCTTGACACTACGAATATGCACGTCAGCACACACAGATCCCAGTACCATAGCACTTGTGTACGAACTCGGCATTCTCGTTCTCCTCGTTCTCTTCCGCGTCATCCCGTTCGCTGCCGTCGTCGTCTTGTACCGGTGCCTTATCTTTGCCTTTTCCTTTCGCACCGCGTCTGCTCTCGATTCTCTTCTTGGCTTGTTGGTGCTTCTTCCTCGACTGGATCGTTTTCTTGAGTTGGCCGCTCGAGGCAAACTTGCGCGTGGCCTTGGTCGCTTTACCCATGGCGATGG